>JABUQX010035850.1:0-2500 GCA_015478945.1 Trachelipus rathkii | reverse complement strand
GATAACGCAATCCTCCTAATTACAGACATCTTCAATAAATCTGGCAACTCAACTACATTTCCCCCAATCTGGAAACAAGCATACATAATCCCTAAACTCAAACCCAAAAAAGACCCCAACTCCCCTTCCTCTAACCGCCCCAATTTCTCTGCTTTGTTCCATCAGTAAATTACTAGTAGAAATTAATATTAAATAAAATTTCACAATCTATTCCTCTCCCAGACTTCCAACACGGATTTAAAAGCAACCACTCTAACAACCACAGCCCTTACTTCCCTCACACAACACATCATTATCGCTCAACAATGCACCTTCCCATAATCAAGTACTCACAGGGCGCAATAGACATAGACACAAGCATTTGAACACCGTCCCACCCACCTCGCTAATTCAAAAAATCTCCATTCCCGGCTTTAGAAAAAATGACAAAAAATGGCTTTCCAAAATTTCATCACCAACCGTTTTGCAAAAGTATTATATAAAAACAATCTCTCCCACTCTATTAAATTACAAAACGGCGTCCCACAGGGAGCCATTCTCTTCTCCATTTTTGAGTCAACTTTCACCTGCAGACCTACCCACCCCAATCCACCACTCCACCAAACTATTCACGTATGCAGACGACATAGCCTCAATTTCCCAACCCAGAACGTAAACACAGCCCACACAACATACTCAGAATACCTACACTGCTTTAGAAACTGGTTAATCACCAACAAGAATGACAGCATCCCCCTTAAGTCCTCTATCACCCTATTAACCACCGCCGACCGACATCAATCCTCCCTCCATCCCTTAATTACTCTGAACAATAACCCCTCCCCACTTACAAAACCCAAAATACTAGACTGTACATACGACACCAACATGAAGTTTTCCCCCAATATTGGACCAATCACTTCCACACTCAAACGTAAAACTAAACCCTCCGAACCCTTTCCCAACACAATTTCAGCGACAGTAAACACACACTAACTACCTATCTATAAGCAACTCCTTAGAACTAACTTAAATTACGCTTCTCGACATTGCTGAGCGCAATTTTCCAAAAATCAAAACACAAATAAACTACAAATCTCTCCAAAAACGCAAGCCCTTAGAATTATCCAACAGGTTCACTAAAACCACCCCAATGCCAACATTACACGATGAATACCTCCATCCTCCCATTTCCACACATCTTGGAGATGGGTAGGGACCAATTCTACCAGAAGAACACCGTACCCAACGCCATTCCATGTCACAATTCTCGTCCATCCGCCCTCCGACAGAGACTAAAATCCCCACCCTCCCCTGCACAATTTTATTACAACACTTATAATATAATTCCCCCGCCCCTCCCAATAGGCCATGGACTTCACATATCCATTCCCACCTAACAAACACTTACCAAAACCGCCCAAATAATACTTTATTAAATACCCCCTCCCCAAAAACCTCTCCCCAATAGAAGAAACGCTGTCCTAGAAGAAGCCAAATGGACCTCGCTCGGTGCAGATCGGGTCACCAACCCGAGACTCATGCAATATAAACATAGATTTAAACTACTAGACAACGTCACCTCCCCCCACTTGCACCAGATGCCACAATTCTCAGGATACAATAGAAGCACCTCCTTCTGAGATGCCCAGCTCTCGACGCCCCCCGTGCCGTCTTTCTGTAATCCTCTATCCTTGACCTGTGGAACCGCCCGGTGGCGGCGGCCGGCTTCCTGGAAGCAGTGTGCCTCCAATTAAGGTGGGCCAGGGGCAGAAGAAAGTATAGGTATATATTATATATTATATGATATATATATAATATATATATAATATATATAATATAATATATATATATATATATTATATATAATATATATATATATATATATATATATATATATATATATATATTATATGATAAATGTGTAGAGTAGCGCGCGTACTCGCAGCGATGAAATACCTCCCATTTGGCTTATGGTAATGTAGGGTCTCCCATGACATTTCAGTGCCTAATGGTTCGGCCTTTCTCTCTGCGTTCTATCCACACTCATCCTTTAGACATCTTACAGACACCACATTTTATCCACTTATCATATACATATACTTATATCCACACTCCTCTTCTAGACAACATCTTAGAGACATCCCTTTCCCTTATAGTCCCTGTGTGTGGCAGAGAAAGAGAAGTACTGACTCACATCGAATGTCCTGCGTGTCCGTAGGAGGCGTAAAGGGACGGTGAACTTGGGTTGGCTGCCGCACCCTCACTTATAATTTTGCCAGGAAATGTAAATGCCTGATGTCTCAGGAGAAGGTTCGTGATCGGCAGTAAGACGGCTTCAATCTTTCGGCGAAAATGTATGATCGTATGGATACATGGAATGTAGAGGAATAAATGTTGAGAGAAGAGGAGAGAGAAGGGGTGATGAATGTATTTAAGAAAAGGGCAAATTTGAATTTACTTGCTCTGACTGAAAACAAGATGAAAGGAAAACGGTGTTTGTGCTGGTGGTGGATAAGGA
>JABUQX010035849.1:10000-32921 GCA_015478945.1 Trachelipus rathkii | reverse complement strand
GCCTTAACTTCTACTAGGACAACATAATTTATTAGTTCTAAATACCAAAAGTAATTTTAAAAGGGAGTTCATTAAATCTAAACCAGCATAAGAAGCCTGATTCAAGGAAGGGCTGTCTTTAGATATTTTAAAAGAGCAATTTAAGACAGGTCTTATCTTAGTTGTGATCTGCTCCTCACTTCTTATTATAGGTCTGTGAGGTATAAATATATAATCATATCTCTTAAATTTAGGAACATTTACAATTTCAATTATATTATCTTGCAAATATTGAGAAAAAATATTATTATAACTTTCTACAAGTCCTTTTTGCTTAAGAGAAGAATAGACTCTATTTAATACTCTCAAAGAAATATCAAAATTTGAAGCAACATTTTTAATTTTTTCTTCTATCCAAAGAAGTTTGACATAATAATTGCCATCCTGGAAAGAAATATCATTCTTAAATTTTTTAATCATGATCTCATCATAAGAGGCTAGATCATTATCCTCTTTAGTAGGAATACCAACACTCTCCATGGACAACAAATATTCAAGTCCATGTTCTACTTCAGAATCATCATAAATATTATCAAAAGGGTGAAAATAACTTTTAATAGGATTTAAAATCAAATTTACAATGGTTTCATTTACTAAAGCAGACTCCTCCTCTTCTATCAATGGAGATTGCATATTCACTTTACTTACTTCTATGATTTGATTTCTGGTCAAAAAATTTTGAACATTACCTATAGGTATAAACTTATTTGCAATTTTAAAACAACTTCCAGACATTATATTAACTAAATTAAAAGAAGGAAGAAATTGAATAATGTCTGTGCCTAATAAACAATCTATGTCAAACATATCATAGTCTCCACTGTCATAAAAAAAAAAGAATCAGCTAAAGGAATACCATTTTTCTTAAAATTTTCAACCGCTTTATTCATGCCGTGAATTCTATAATTTAAATTTAAATCATTGTCAATGAGGAAAGGCATGCTAAAAACTTCCCGATCATTAAATTGTAAACCCAATAACAATTGCTGAAAAATTCGCTGTTTTGCACCAATGAAAGTATGAATATTGTACTCTAATTCATGTAAATTATCAAAATTATTAATTAAACCTGTCATGGCATTTTTAGATATGTAAGAGCTTTGACTACATGTATCTATTGCTCCTCTTACTGTAACCTTTTTGTTGCCTTTAAAGAGTTGAAAGGAAATTGTTGGCAACAAATACACTTTATCCACATTTTGTTGGAAACTTATACATAAAGAGCTAACAGACTCATTTTGCTCATTTGGGATATCATTGGGACAAAAAGCTGTTATATGGGAATTAGCTTTACACTTAAAACAATTAAATCTTAATTTATTTAATACCATAACATTTTTCAGGCACATGACCCAAACCTCCACAATGATGACACATGTTTAGCTCTTTGGCACGTTTTATACGCTGAGGCACTGTTGGATACTTGTCACATAAATAGAGAGGATGATTTTTTAATTGACATAGCTTACAAATTGTAGGGTTGTAAGTTTGAGTTTCTATTTTATTATTTACATAAATTTTAGAATCTTTACTATTATTTACAGTTTTAAAATTTTGAAGAGTACTAGATTTAGGAGCTTTAGTAGCTTGAAAAACTTTATTTACTTTAGCTTTGGTTGATACATCCTTCCTATTTTGGGACAAAATACTTAAAGTATTAATAACCTCATTATAATGATCAAAAAATTGTACCAAAGTAGGATAATTATTTGCAATTTTATGTATTAATTCACTTTTAAACACTTAGGCAATTTTTGAAATATTATATTACTCAAGAGTAGACTTCCAGGTGTATCAGCTTCTAAAAAGTCTACTTCATAACTCTTAAGTTCATAAATCATTGACCTAAGTTCATTTATATACACTTTCAATTTCAAAAAGCCTTCATCATAGCCTTCATCAACCTTAAGATCTAAATATTTATATTTTCATTAATTATGAAAGGCCTATCAAGAAATTCTTTCTTTAATAACCTTAAGGCTATGTCATAGTTTTCATCTGTAATAGACAAATGGCTTACTACTTTAAGAGCATAATCCTTTAAAAACTAATTAAATAAGTAAGCCTTACTGAATTGGTTAAATTACTCCTATTACCGATTAAATTATTAAATTTATTAAGAAAAGTAATTTATTTTTTCCCAATCCATCAAATACTTCGCACTGCAACTGAGGCAGTTTGGAATCATTTATATTAACCTTATTTATTAAATCCAAAAATTATCAGTATTTACACTCTCATTTATTTTTACAATTTCTTTAGGAAAATATTTTTCAAAGGACAATAACTCAGCTGACAACTCAAAATGGTAATCTACTTGACCTTCAAGCTCAGAATTAAAATAAGAAGGATCTAAATTATCTACATTATTATCAGACAACAGTATGACAATCTCTTCATCCAAACTTTTAATAGAATAGACTTCTTTCTCAATATCAGTATTTACAGCTCTAAATAGAGGCTCTGTTAATTTATTTTCATTACCAAAAGCAGTTAACTTTTTAAAATTATTAGTAATTTTTGCTTTAGAAATAGCTCTTTTTCTTATCAAAGCTTTAACAGAAGCTTTACAAGAGCCTAAGGCTTGAGCTTCTTCATCAGTTAGGCCCATAATTTTGATTAGGTATATCAACTTAGCCTATAATAAAATTTACTATTTGTAGCATAATTTAATTACTATACCTTAATATTAATAATTTTCTTAACCAATAAATGAAATTCAAATTCATTAAATAGGCAGCTTTATAATTTTCAATAGCTATAGCCTATTCGCACGCATGTACTGCTTGTAAACAAACTTAATTTCTATTTTAGCATAAATTTGTTTCGTAACCTTTAATTTCTTTCTGTCCTGTACAAAGTGATTAGCCTTTTTTGTTGGGTTAAAACACTGCACCCTTACAAATGTTGTACCACTCTCCATGTTGAATATTTATAATATCGATATATAATCGATATATCGATACTTCGTACAAAGTATTAGACAAGACAATAATAATCCTGTGATATTGAAAGATAATAGTTTTCAAAGAACAATATGTGTTGTTCGTCTCAGAAAATAGAAACTTTTTAAGTTGAAAGTGGTTTTTAAAATCAAAAATATATAGCCCAACTTTGCTAGGTGTAAATGTACTAAACTCAATAGTCAGACATACTTCTTGGAAAAAATATTTAAAATAATAAACTGATTAACACTAATAAAATAAAGTGTCTTACCTTATAAATAATTACGGCAACTTTAATATGCATAAGACAACAGTTCCTGGCCAGGCTCTACCTCGAAATAATAAATCATAATTACAAGAGATCCCTTGCATTGAATCACAAGATAGGAGCAATTGTGATCAAACTTGGAAAAGTGTAGTGAAACTTGAACGATATTGCACTGTTCTTTATTTTTAACTTAACTATTAACATTGAAACTATTTCATCTTTTAACATAAACTAGGTTGGGATTATAGTATTATAGTCTAATTTAAGTAGAACTTGCACTTTTATATGTTTAACAATTTAGAAGTTGCATATAAACAAATACAACTTTTTTTTGAACGATGGTCACAAGTACTAACTTTATCAGCCTTGTTTTTTATAATATTATGATCAAGAAAGGAGGATGCGCGATACATATGCGCCTTGCTCAATTGGTTAAATATTACAGGGAAACAATTGAATAACGTTTCTACTAAAATTTAAGTATAATTATTTTAAAATAATAGTTAATAAATAAATTAATGTTTTTTCAACAGCAAGCATTATATTATAATTAATAATAATATATATATATATATATATATATATATATATATATATATATATATATATATATATATATATATATATATATATATATATATATATATATATATATATATATATATTGAAACTTTGGAAAAACCTTTACCGATTTTAATGAAACTTGGTATATAGAGTCATCTTGGCACGAAAACATGTTCCTGAAAATTTGAACTTTATATCCCAAGCGGGGCCCGCGCAACGCCCCTCAAATTTTGTTTTATCCAAAACGCTATTACTTCCGTTCTACAAAAGATAGAGAAAAAATTCAAACGCCATTTTGAAGAAAAATGATAAATCTATCAAAACATATTAAATAGAGAAAGCTGGCATATAAAATGTGTATTGTTTTGGAAACACCCCTTTCTTCAAAATTCCATAACTTTGGTCCTATTTATGGTAGAATAAAAATTTAAAGTGTATATTATAGGAAATTAATAACTCTATCAAATTGATAAGAATAAAAAAAACTGTCAAATTAAAATTTAAAAAGTTAGGCCAAAAAATTTAAATTTTACTTTATATTGCTTATTCTAGTCTAAACAAACCTAATATACCATCTTAAAATAAAAAAAAACCGTTTAGTAGTGCAAAAATGCCGTTAAACTGTCTAACCGATTCAAAAATTTTAAAAATGGTATAATTCCGTATTCAACTTGGACGTTTCTCGGATTTTAAATATCTAGATTCAATAAAATTTTATAGTAAATCCGTTCAAATCAATAAAAAAAAAACAGTATCTACATGATGTTTAAATTTTTTCCTATCTTTTGATATAAAATTTGTAAGAAAATATTGATTTTAAAACTTTTTCAATATTGTGATTTTTACTAATAATACAAGGCGAGTTATTCACTTTGAATAGTTCTTTTTATTCAAAAACCGCTTAAGATAAAGTGTTGAAATTTACATATGTTATTTATATGACCAAACTCTATGCCCTGTCCAAATTTGACATCAATCTGTAGAGTAGAACGATTTTTATTAAACCTTGAATTTTTAAAATTTTTGGAGCGCTATAGCCTATAGCATTTTACAATGTTACCTGCATTTTTCGGAGGTTTATAATAAAGATTCTCTAATAATAATAAGAATCGGAGAAAAATGAAAATAAGCTATTTTTTTTAATAATTGACTAAAAAATACGCTGTAAAGACCATTTTAAAGGTATTTTAGGGTTTATTCGTCATTTCCGAAGGAAAAAGTAACAAAAAACATTCGTGAATACCCAAATATTTAACAAATTAGAGATTCGAAGTTATCTAGCAACTTTTCGAGTTATAATAATAATAATAATAATAATAATAATAATAATATTAATAATATTATTATTATTATTATTATTATTATTATTATTATTATTATTATTACTTTTATTTTCATCATTATATGCTAAATAAACATTGAAAAAATAAAAAGAATTATGTACACAATAATTTTCCATTGAAATTCAGGAGTCCAAGGTTGAGTCTGTTGTTTTAAAATAGAGCTCTGGAATTAGAGTCGAGATTGTTTAAAATTGACTCTACAGGAGTCGGAGTGGGTAGTTTTTTTTTTTTTATTCCCATCCCTGATATATCGTATATATATATATATATATATATATATATATATATATATATATATATATATATATATATATATATATATATATATATTTCTTTCTTTCTTTATCTACCTTTTTTTACCAAGATTGGGAGTAAGGTGCGCTGTTAGGGAGAGTTAATGGAAAGAAGACCCGGATTATTACTGTTAACAGAGTTCCCAAAACACCCTATAAATTCAGAAAGTGAGATCGGATACTAAAACAGCGTCGAAGATCAGAGACTGAAAGGAACTGTCGGTTAATGATTAAGGGATTAATTCTAATAGAAAAAAAGAGAGGAAAATTAGTCAGTTAGTATTACTGTTACTGTGGTGACGAAGTGTTAAGAGGTTAGTCTGAAAACACTAACTAAAGGGTTAATATCGATCTACCTCCACCTCTGTTATTCAACGGAAGAGCTATATATTTTCCTAACGGTAACTACCTTATCGCCTGAACACCTCCAATTTGGTTCGTCTGCATAAAGTTGAATCTTCGGTGAGTGAGTGAGTGCTTCACCCGTGAGCTGAAGATTCTTTTCCTTGAATAGGTAAGGTCAGATTTGAAGATTCATGGTCATGGGAAATAAAACAAAACGTTTAAAACTAAACGTTTATTATATGTACTTAAGGGGAGGATAAGCTAAGATTGAAATCTGTTATCCGTCGGTTTGGTCTAAAATAGACACAAGCCAAAAATCGTGTTGACTAGAAGATGTAGTTCGAATTCCAATTTCCAATTTCAAGGTAGGTATTAATACTACCTATTGGAACAAGAGGTTAAGTGTGTGTGAATAATAAAGGATGCAAATAAATAAACCAGCACTTAACGTCGTGGTCTGATGTCGAATCTTGCTGTGCCTGCTTTTACTTCAATAAAGGTAACTGAAATCAGGAAAACAAATTCCAGGACAGGTTGGATCCCAGAACAGAGTTGAATTTCAGAAACTAAAATTGGGCCCCAGAACAGAACCTGTATAAATGAAAAATAGGCAAGTATTGTTAATTGTGCTCCATAACTGATAACAACTAAAATTTATACTGAAACGTGGATTTACTCTTACCCTTGGAGATTCAAGAGAAGAACCTCTCCGAGAGGGTTTGTTGGAATGGAAGAAGAGTCCGAAATGAGAGTCTTGAAAAATGAGACAGATGACTCTGCTCTGTAACTGGTAACTGATAAAATAAAAATGGGTAAGAAGCCACGACAACACAATGGAGCATTCAAACATATCTAGAACAATAAGAAAACTGTAAACAAAGTCAACATAAATTATTAGCCTTACTTGTCCTAGATATGATTTCCGTATGTCTGCTAAGGAAAAGATGGCACTCAAGGTTGGTGTGGGAAAACAAAAAAACATCCACACAATACAAAATAATATATTCTGTGAAATGCCAACTCTACTATTTTATAAGCCTAAAAACAATAATTAATAAATATGGGAAAGAAACATTTAATTCATTAGTTATGATAATAAGAAGTGCGAAATACAAGAATGAAATAATACACCCAATATTAGTGATGCATTGATTTAACTTGGGTGAAGTTGGAGCCACTACAACAGCGACCCCAACATCCCCCCACACTAAAATTACGCCCCCACTCAAATTCCTTATAATCATAACTGATTGTAGCTGAAGATCTGTTAGTGAGTGGTCGGCGGCGGAAAGATGGAACTAATGAACAAACTGATAATGAAAATAACCGAAAATTACATCCCTATCACACACACACTGTAAACTAAAAAACAAAAGAAAACAAAACCGAAAACCGTAATATTGACAAAGCAATATAAATATTTACAAATGTACACTGAAAACTGTTGTCTGTTTAATGATGAGAAGGAAGAAAAGGCGCCCTACGAGACTGAAGCAAGAGTTCCTCTTCTTCGATAAATTTCTTTATCGAGTTTAAAAATAAGGATCGTCTACAATCTGATAAGGAACCATAATCATACCTCTCCAACATCATCCGCATTTCCACTCGGATTTGATCATGTTGTTGCTGGTCGGAACCACCCAGCTGAGGACGGTATGAGAATGGTGTAGACGTTGTAGAGGTAACAGACGGGTAGTCAGACGGATGACTCGATGTTGATGGGTACTCCGACTGTGGAGTTGTGCAGGCTGAAGCGGAGTGAGGCCACGGAGGGACAAAAGCTGAAGGAGGCAATCCAGTGAAAGGAGCTGCACCCAACCGCCTCTCGATGTTAGTTAAAGTTCGAGAAGTAGACGGTCGAGGTGGTTCAATTGCTGATTGGATGATTCGCTCCCTTTCTTCACTTCTAGTAGATGGTCGACGGCTGGTTCGGGTGTGAACGTCACGGCGTTCAGAAGGCCGTGGACGAGAAAGAGCATGAGAAGTAAAGAAGCTCTTGTACTTCCGCAGGAATTGTTCCAGGAACAAACGATTAGCATGTAACCCATCATATAGCATCGGAGATTGATGAAACATGTTTTTTCTTAATGTATCGGAGATGTGGGTTTTTATACTCCAGAGTGTTTCGTTTTGTTCCATAATAATAATTAAAAACCTCACTACCGCGAAGAGTGGTCTTATCAGTCCACTTATATCGAAAATATGCCAAATCTTCAAACCGGATGAAGGCTCGGATAGAATGTTCTCTCATTAGCCGAGGGGACATGGAGTCATCATCTTTGAGGTGATCGGCGAAAGCTGGACCCCATGCTTTCGTGATCCGCTTTTGGTTAAAGACGTACATGTCTTTAACCGAAGGAATCATGAGGTAAACTTTGACCCTCGGATTCTTCTTTTTGGCATATTTCGTAATTTGATCCATGAGGCTAGGTACACCCTCGACTGTAAAGTTGACCACGGGCTCAAAAACTGTTGTTGACTTGTCTCCATTCGAGATGGATTTTTTCTGCCAGGCCAAGGGTGTAAGTGCCCATATCAGGATGAAGTCTACGTCGGGTCTCATGAGGGTTTCGATACGGGACGGACAATCATGGATGGTCCGACCCGAACTGTAATCCACCCTGACATGAATGCTGAATTCATCTCTAAGCAGCTTTCTCTCATGGCGGAGCAATTCCAGCTCGCTGGCACCAACTGCCAAGAGAGTCTTCATACTGCAAAGAGAAATACAGGGGCTCTATTATTTGCATCCGTGTGATTGTTACATAAATAATAAGAGTATAATCTTGTTCCATTTTACAAATTTAATATTTACAAGTCAGTAATATGAGGTTTAATTTATATACATTCTGATTTAAACTTGTATATAAAAGTTAAATTTCTTGAACTTTTCCAATATATATTTACATTTTTAGAAATTTCTGATTTAAACTTGTATATAAAAGTTAAACTTTTTTTAACTTTTTTTTTTTTTTTAAACAATTAATTAATTAATTATTTTCAAATTTTAAAATGAATATAAACTCAATTTATAATAATTATATGCACATAGGTGTCGGTGTATCAAAATAGAAAAGTGTGTTGAGTAACAAAAGAACATAACAGTTGTTGGCTTATCAGTATTGGTAGTTGAATACCACGAGGGCAATCTTCAACTCTGTTATCTGTATTTTATGTAATGAACTTAAGATTAGCCTAACAGGGGGAAAATTTACAAAAATTCTTTATACATTTTCAGTTAAATATTTAATTAAAATAATAATAAAAATAAATCACTACAGCCAACAACAACGTTCTGATAGAATTATAGGCAAGTATTCAGTGAGGCTGAGATGAATGAAAAGATTCTACAGTGTCACTGAATATGTCTGAAGCTAGTATGAATGAATAGAGATGAGATGAATGCATGTAATCCGCATCCGCATTCTTCTCCGCATTCGCATTCCGCACTTTATCCGCATTCGCGCATTCCGCAAATTTCACCCTGCACCCCCCCATGACCATCCCCTCCCAGAACTCCCAGAACCAAAACGGGAAAATGATGAGGAAAAGAGTGAAATACCACAGGAGCAAGTGTTCAGCGCAGCGAACACCGGCAGATTCTACTGAAGAAAGAAAATGTTGAGAGAACGTTTGAAAACTGTTAACCGTTTGACTGTCTATAAATGGTCTATAACAAACTATTCCTTCTTCTATTGAGTACGTATTCTAGCGGTGTTTCCATTACGTTCGGAAAATCAGGTACCTGTCCCATACGTCGAGTAAATGGGCGAGGTGGAAAGTGGAACCTGGTTAAGTCTTCTTCTCCGATGTGAACTAACTCGAGATCACTGTCATCAAGTTGGAGATGAGCAGGATCCCCGAGAACCTCACCAACTACATGATATGGAGCTGGTGGTGTTTGAGAAAGTTGAGAAAGTGATGGTAACTGATAATATTCTGAATGAGGAGAAGACGGAGAGCTAGAATGGAAACCCGAGAAATCAGAATGTTGAGAAGACGTACTGAAATTGAAAGGCGAAAAAGGTGGAGGCGAATCTTGTTGAGTTCGAGAAGAACTGAGAACTGTTGAAGGACCAAGGAGATTGGAACTTGGTCTATCCTTGAAGAAAGAACTCAAGAAAGACGCTCCCTCTAATTCACTAACTGAGTGAAAAGCAACTGTATTTGGATTTGTTATAGCCGGAGATTGGGAAGTAGAAACTGATGACACAATAGTGTGACTGATAGGCGGCGTAAAAGCTGAAGATACTTGAGTTTGTGAAGGAGAAGGATATACATGAGTATAGAAGTCATGGTAATCCAAACTAGGACTGTGTACCAGAATTGGGGAAACAGCAGATAGATTCGGCTGTAACGATAAAGGAGGAACCGGAATGGTTCGTGAAGATTCTGTTATATCACTTGGAGGAAGCACGAAAGTAACCTTGGGCGGAGAACGAGTAGGCTGAACTACTATAGGTGAAAGGACTGGAGTTCTCACAGGAGACATTGTTGATTCTGCAGTATCAACGTTCAGTTGTTCTATTTGATCCCATAAGTTAGGCAACCTCGTGAATAGATCCATTGAAATGGGATTCGTTGGAAGAAATCCCTCAAAATCGTTTTCATCATCGTCTTCGATGGGCTGAAATGGATCTTCTTCAACATCATTATCGGAAATTGAAGAACTGTTAGCAACTGAATCAACATCATCAGAGTCTTCCGCATCTTCATCTTCATCCACTTCTTCGTCTTCTTCATCTTCGTCGGTAAAGAATTTCTCGCGCACCTCAGGGTTGCGAGATAAATATTTACGAAGGTATGTGGGAATGTCTATCCATCCTCGTAGATGAGAGAAATGGATTTTCTGTAACCGATTTTGTTGGTCGCTAGCACGTCTCACAAGGTAGGTAACCCGGTTATCATTCACAGCCGTAATGATATATGGGCCTTCCCATCGGCTCTTGAACTTTTGAATAGTGCTATGACCAGTGCGAATTACCTTTTTGGCAACTTTCTGTCCGACGCGAAATGGTCGGAAGTTCGCACTACCTTCTTTCCAATATTGAGGAAAACTGTGTGTGGGAGAATGAGCCTTCTGCAGAAGGAAGTCAGAAGGTGAAATACCGAGAGCACTATGTGCTGTGTTATTATAAATAAGAACAGAAGAAGAAAGTTCCTCATCCCAACCACTGGGATTTTCAAGTACCAAGCATTTAATAATCTGAATTAAACTTCTGTTGAAGCGCTCACAAACCCCATTGCTAGCAGGGTGAAGCGGAGAAGTTCTTATGTGCATTTTGGAAAGTTTGAGAAGTGAATTCAGCACCATTATCGGTGAGAATTCGGTTTGGAACTTTTGGAAGAAATGGAAGAATTTGGTGTTTGAATTTGTTAGAAACGGAAAGACTGGTTTTGTTCGATAAAGGAACAACAGAAACCCACTTGGAAAAGTGGTCAATGAGTACCATACAGTACTTGTGACCTGAACCTGTTTGAGGAAACTGGAGCAAGTCCATTGCACACAAGTCGAATGGATACTCGGCTAATATCTTTAACATCGGAGGTGTCATAACAGAAGAAAATGTTTTCTGTCTTTGACATATCGGACAACATCTGACGATATCTGAGACCACCCGGTTGACCCGCGGGTGCCAGAAGTGCTTGTAAATAAGCTGAAGAAGTTTATTGCGTCCGATATGAGCACAGGAAAAATGAAGACCTAAAACTATATGAACTAAGAAGTCAAGAGAAATAACGTATAGCAATTCGCCTGTTTCCAGTTTATGAAATAGTATCCCATTTTCAAATACCAGCTGAGATCTGTATTGTTTGTACATTTTATGTACCCTGAGCCAACATCCCTGCATAACATCTTGGTTCTGAAAACCTCTAATGATCAACTTTAGATCTTTATCATTGGCTTGATTATTCAGGATGTCTAGTTCATCTATATTTGAATTGTTGAATATAGAACTGTTAACTGTTGTGATACGACCCACATGAGGATGAGTACGTACACGTTGGCGAGTAATTCCTGAAGCTATTACTGTTATATCATCGTTGTCCTCTCTACGAATGAGTTCTTTCTGAGACAAATCAGGCAAGAGCTCATTATCCCGTAGAGAGTATGTTCCCAATACTATGGCGAACTCCATATATTCTTCAGGAACGATGAAACATTCGGTGGGCTGAGTTTCAAAGCCATCTTGAAACCGAAGGGTTAGGTTGACGTAGTTGTCAATCGGAATTCTGCCACTCCCGAAACCACTAATTGCTTTCACCCCTACTTTTGCAGATGGCAAAAGTTCAACTGGTTCTTTCAAGGTCTGCAATACTGCTTCACTCACCAAACTTACACCTGCCCCACTATCAACAAGACAATCATACACATTCGAGCTGTTGTGTTCCAATTTTACGCAAACAATTAGTGGATTCACTTCCGCCTGGCAAAGATTGATGGTAACAACCATATCATCATCAACTGGAAAGTTGTTTACTGCCAGATGGACATAATATACTTTTTCTGAACTATCATGGGGTTTTACCACGTTGTTTGCTGGTTCTGCTGATTTCACCTGCCTATCACTATGACTATCGCTACTTCCTAACACGACAGTCTCCATAGGGAGGCTACTTGCTACAACTGAAACTACTGGTTCCGTAGAGGAACTACTACTACATACTACTTGAGCAGAAAGAGAGTAACTATCTCTATTACTATCACTAGTAGTCACTATAGTGTCGGAAAGAGTCTTAGTGTCGGATAAAAGTCTTTGTGTCGGGTAAAAGTGTTTTTGTGTCAGGTAGAAGGGTCCTAGCACTACTGCTATCGACTACTGAGTCTACAGCTACAGGAAAGGTGCTAGCACTACTTCTATCACTACTTACTATCTCTACTTGGGCATTTGAGTGATAGTTCATGAGCTGTGAACTACTCTCCACAGGAGGGCTCATTTCCGTGGAGACTTGCAGTTTAAAGCTCCTGCTTGCACTGTTTCTTCTGAAGAAGGTCCCATGCATCGGCCTTCCATATGTGACTTATGGCACCAGTCGCACGGGTCTAAAAACTTCCGTTGCGGCCTTGGTGAGTCACGCTTGTCAGTCGGTGCTCTGTGTGTTTTGTCCGCGCTGGGGGAATTATGTTTCCTGTTTGAACCAGAGGCCTGTGGTGATCTGTTTTTTCTGTTATTTGTGGGTGACCTCTGTGTCCTCTGTGTATTGCGCGGTGGTGTCCTTTGGGTACAGTTAATTCCGGCATGTGGGCCCTTACAAAACGGACACACTTTTCCAGAATTTAATTGTTTTGTGCGTGGAGGGGATCTTACGGATCTGCATTCATTCCTTACATGCCCCCTCTTTCGACAATACGAGCATATCCCTAAATACTTATAACATTCATCCATCACGTGCCCAACATTCTCACAGTAATCACAAACGAGGTGTTTTCTGTTAGTGTTCTCGTTGTGACGTGTCGGAGTGTAAGTGTTTTGGGTCTGATTGCGTCTGTTAGTGGATGAGGGATAAGTACGTGTATTGTTATTGTTACGTGTATTCTGTTGGCGGGTATTGTTTGTTTTAGGAGGTTGTGGCTGTGCATGTTGTGAATGCAAAACTTCTGACCAACCTGGATTGATAACATCTATTCTGATTGTCTCGTCCAAGTCCTGTTTAGGTTGATCAGAAGAAACTGTAAACCGGCTGTTAGAAGAAGTGGCTACATTCTTCCCTTTACTGTAGTCTCTAACGTAGGTGTCTGCAAGGCTTACTATTTTCCGCCATGGCACACGGATGTTACTATCTTCTTGCTGTGTAATATATTCTGATATCCTTTTCTCGACGTATGGAGGAAGACTTAGAAGAAAAGCTGTTCGTAGCGAGTCATGTTCTCGCATATCTAGCCCACGATAGGCTTTCTTAGCTAGATGTTCCAGGCGAAGAGCGTACATACGGACGCTTTCACCAGGAGTCCTATAAGCTGAGTGGTAAGCATTCAGCTTATGTGCATCTTTTCTTTTCTCCTCTTGCTGATACCATGTTAGTAAAGTCTCTTTAATGGATGCGTAGTTTCTGTCATCTTTAATTAGAAGATTGTACAGTTGCAGAAACGATCCTTCAAGTTGCCTGCCTAGCAACCTTAACCACTGATGAGGCGCATTTGGGTAGTTAAATGAACAGTACTGTTCAAAATCAGCAAAATAACTAACCAAATCTTGATCAGCCTCGTACTTAAATTTCCCTGGCTCAACCACTTTCTTTTTCCTTGAGTTCTTGGCGATTTCCGCCAGATAGAGGATAGATTGGGACATCAGAAGCATATGACGCTCCAAAATGTCCAATCTACTTGGCGCAAGAATCGATGCTGGCTCTCTATTGTCTGCAAGAGAGTAAATCGGTTGTGGCTGAGGAGGAACAACAAATGATCTGGTATCGATTGGTGGTGCGATACCAGCCTGTTGAACTGTAATCGGTATCTCTGAAGTACTTGAAGTCAAAGGATCATTGATACCCTGACTGAAATAAGGAGGTATGGTGTACGGCTGTCTGTTAGTCACGTCAGTCTGTTGGGTAATTGGAGTCGTCGTGTGCGTTGTGTAAATAACGTCAGAAAAAGGTGAACTTCCATAAGTCTGAGCCATAGTTCCTGGATAGAACTGTTGTTGTTGCATTGGTGCTGATGATATCAATGGTGAAACTGGTGACCCGAAATTTATCAGAGCCATTTCATTTGACAGCACATCTGATGTCATCACTGGAGTAGCGGTAGCAACAACTGTAGGAGCACTCGGTTGTTGTGGTAGTATTGGCTGTTGTGCCCGCAACATTGCCGTTTCCTCTTTAAGGAACTTGAATTCCTGAGTTATGGTAGTCAGAAATTCCTGCAGAGGTGGATTCACTGAATCTCCCTGATCTGTTAACTGTTGAGGAACTCTTGGTGGTGGTGGATTTGTTGGCACTTTCCGTTCTCTGCTTTGTAATTCATCTCTCGCCTCTCTCTCTCTGATAAACTTCAACATCTCCTGTTGAGTTGGTGGAGGCATCTCCTCCTCCTCAATATTTCCACCGACATTCACCAAACCACCGCCCACTGCTCCCATGTCACGTCGACTCTCAACCCCATCCATCCCCCCATTCCCTCCATCATCCCCAAGCCCTGTGAATCTGCTGGAGGAAGTCATCATTAGGGTTAGTGCATGAAATCTTTATTGCAAAAAATTTATATTTCAAAAATATATATTTCAAAACACAAAATATAAATGAGGGATGATAAGGAAGAAAAGGCGTTGTAGGAAAAAGGAGGTTAAGTCTGTTATAAATTAAAACTGTTTCTAGTACTTTGGAATTGGACTGGAATTCGACTGATGTAACAGTTCTTGCAGAACTTACGAATTGGAGTTGTTCAGGTAAGTAGTATCTACCCTGATATACTTGTTAAACCCTACTATAGGTAACTAATTACAAATGGCAGTCCCTGTTCGGGCGCCAACTAAATTTAAAGAGTATGTTAGGGAGAGTTAATGGAAAGAAGACCCGGATTATTACTGTTAACAGAGTTCCCAAAACACCCTATAAATTCAGAAAGTGAGATCGGATACTAAAACAGCGTCGAAGATCAGAGACTGAAAGGAACTGTCGGTTAATGATTAAGGGATTAATTCTAATAGAAAAAAGAGAGGAAAATTAGTCAGTTAGTATTACTGTTACTGTGGTGACGAAGTGTTAAGAGGTTAGTCTGAAAACACTAACTAAAGGGTTAATATCGATCTACCTCCACCTCTGTTATTCAACGGAAGAGCTATATATTTTCCTAACGGTAACAGCGCTACAATCATCGGAAAAGAAAAGCAGTAGGAGAACATGACAAATGTCGAAAAGAAAGCCCAGCCTTACCGCACCCTCTGTACCATTAATTAGTAAGAACTCGTCGCAATCAGAAAATCCACCCTAGAGCTTAATGGGACTGCAACGGATCCACACTATGGTAATTCATCAGGTGTAGGGCTCATCCCCTGGCCCAGGTGGGCCACAACCATACCCCCTTACAACACCCCGCCATTCTCTCCTATCATGCACCTTTCTTCTCGCCTCTGCCAAACTCACATTTCTCTCCTGCAAACATTCCTTTACTGACTCAATCCATTTTTCCTTCGGTCTCCCAACCGGTCGGTTCCCAACACACACTCACCACTATACATCCGCTTAACCAACCGATTATCATTCATCCTTTCCACATGACCAAACCATCTCAACATACTTTCATTTATTCTCTTGTTTACCCCTTTCTTCACACCACACAACTCTCTAATATGTTAATTCCTCTTTTATATTCTTCTCACACCTTAGCACGCCCCTAAGATTTGTCCATCTGAAACACATGAACTTTAGACCTTATACTTCTTATTCCAGACCATAGTCTCGCTACTATACAATAACACAGATAACAACATACCCTCATGCAAGACCCTAGCGCACTCCAGACTTAGTCCTTTTACATTCACCTACGATTTAATTGCACCAGCCACCTTCCTACCATTCACAACTTTCCTACTACATTCCGCATCATCTGTTCCCTTTTCATCCACAATACCCCCAAATATTAAACTCAGATACTTGTTCCAGCTGCTCACCATCTAACATAACTTCACACTGAGGGCTATCCTCACTCACAACCATAACCTTACTCTTATCTACGTTTACTTTCAGGCCCCTCCTTTTACATACCCTACCAAATCTCTCTACCAAACTTCTCAAACTCTCTTCAGATTCACCACACAGAACCAAATCATCCGCATATAATAGATTGGGCACCCTCCACTCATCTCCATTCCCCATCATTCTAACACCATTTCCTGCCACCCCCACCTCTAATTCTTTCATAACCCCATCCATATACAAATTGAATAACCAAGGATACATGACACAACCCTGTCTCACTCTGTTATTAATACAACCCTGTCTCACTCTGTTATTAATACTAAACCAATCACCTTTGACACAATTTATTCTCACACATGCCTCACTACCCTCATACATACTTTTGATTCCATTCAGAAGCCTTCCACCAACACCATATATCACTAACACCTGCCATAGAGCTTCCCTATTAACCTATCATACGCCTGTTGCAAATCCATAAAACCTAAATACAATTTATTCTTTTCTCTCCTCATTTTCTCAATCATTTGTTTCAATGTAAAGATTTGATCCACACATCCTCTACCACTCCTAAACGCACCTTTTTCTTCACCAATCAGTCCTTTAGTCACTCGACGCACTCTTTCGACCAAAATACCAGCATATATCTTGCCTACAACACTCAATAAACTTATTCCTCTATAATTTCTACAGTTCCCCTTATCTCCCTTACCCTTTATAAGGGTACTATGACTGCATTCTCCTCCAAATCCTTCTTGCGAACTATACCCTCCATAAACGCTTTTATAACACAACTCCAAATCCAATCAATCACCAATCTCGCCTCCGTTTCTTTGATCATTTTACCAGTAATTTCATCTATACCTCAGATTTACCATTCTTCAACTTTTCTCACTCTTACCAATTACCTCCTCCTTGCTTAATAACCTAATCCCCAAAACATACCATTCCTTCACTGCACCATCAAACCCACAACACATTCACAATCACCTCTATCAATTACTCACAATATTCAAAAAGATTTAAAAGTATTCTTTCCATTATCCTATTTGTATATACATTCAGTTACAAAACCACCATCCCTATTCATTATTCTAAAGCAGATTCCCCTTATTCTCATTCTTAACCTTTCGCGCTCCTTCCAGAAGAGCTTCCTATTCCATTGTAAGTCCCCATTTCATCCTCCTTCCAAAACTGTTCATTTACCTCTATTTTTCTCCTACGTATGCACCTTTAGTATTTCTTTTTTCCTCCTTATATAATCCAAGGCATCTTTCTTTTGAAACTTCATCATTTGCTTTTAGTACATTCAACCACGCTCTTTTTACTTTTAACGCTTTAGTTCACCTTCTTCATACCACCACTCCACTGTCTACATTCCTTACTTTCCTTACAAACCTACGGACAATCACAAACATAACTTCTTTGCCATACAAATAAAACAATTGATTCCTTCATTTGCCTCACCAGATTTGTTCAGTTTCAACTTGTCACATTCAACTGATTTACTTTGCGAGCATTCTTACATACTTATCCTTTATATACCTTGTTCACTAACTTCATACAATATAATATAATTATCCCACTTCCTCCGTATACACAAATATCCTCTCATCCAATCCCCCACTAACTTAATGTTTACACAGAACAACATAATGTGATCTGATAATCCCATTCCTTAAACCCCTCCACTATTTAACATCACAATAACTCAACATCTCCTCTCACCAACACAAAAATCAATCATACTTTTCACTTCGATACCATCTTCTACCTACACCATCTCTAGTTATACTTATGGATACTCCTGTGTTTAAAGAAAGTATTCTTACACACATATTTCATCTCCTCAGAATTAATCCACCTTCCTACCTATTCTCATTTTCTCCTAACCCCAAAAACTTACCTGTTATTACCAAAAATTTTTTTCACCCCCTTTTTTTTTGATCGCCTATTCAACCATTTAGGTCGACCAACACTAATCAATCTGAAGCTTCTTACTCACCCATCAAAACAATCATTAGCATTTTCCCCAAAAATCGTTACTCTCTTCAATGTTTCCCTCAGATGGACCATACGTCACAAACACACATACCTTGACCTTTTCAAACTTAAACATCTTAAACCATTAGAATTCTAGGACTCGCACACACAAAGTCTACCATAGCTCTGTACCACAAGTCACTCATCAAAATTCTCGCAACGCCTTCTCTCCCCCTCTCATTCCTTTACACACAGCACACACACATTTCATACCACACCACTCATTCTTCACCGTTTCCTTTCATTTTTGTTTCCGTCACAGCGAGCAAATCAAATTTGCCCCTTCTCTAACTACATCCATCACCTCTCTCCTCTTCCTCCCAACAATTTATTCCTCTTGGACATTCCATGTACCCATATCGATTCATACAATTTTGCCGAAAATCTAGTACGGCCGTTTACGGCGATCCACTACATTTCCGAGGCATGTTTAGCATTCCCCTAGCAAAGAGATCAGGTAGGTAGGTGGGCAGCCAACCCCAGTTACCCACGTTCCTTAGGTCGCCTTCCTATGACAGCAGGACCCCATACAATGTGGGCAATTCTTTCTCCCCCGCACATAGGGATATGAGTAGTAGGGATGTCTGTAAGGTTATATCTAGAAGAGGGGTGTGTACTTTAAGTATGTGTATATGATATGTGGATAAATGGTGGTCAGTAATATGTTGCCTGGAGGATAAGTGTGTGAAGAATATGAACGCAAAAGAGAAAGACGCACCATTAAAAATGGGAGGTAATTTCATCTGCTTCGCAGTATGTGTGTTACTCTTCCCTATATTACGGTATTTATATATATATAATATATATATATATATATATATAGTATAATATATATATATATATATATAATAATATATCATATATATATATATATATATCAGTATATATATATATATATGGTGTATATATTATATATATATATATATATATATATATAATAGTATATATATATATAATATATATATATATCATATGTGTTGATAATTATATATTAATATATATATAATATATATATATATATATATAATATATATATATAGTATATATATATATATATTATATATATCATATTGTGTGTTTATATATTTATAATTATATATATTATATTATATATATATATATATATTATATATATAATATATATATATATATATATATATATATATATATATATATATATATATATTTATTGTTCCTAGGGTAAGTGCCCAAACTTTGTATATGGATTAAGAAGTTAAAAATAAGTTGTTTTTTTTCTATTAGGTTATGTTCGCAAATGCTTTGTTTAAAAGATATTAAACTTTGGAGTTAGACAATTAAAGGCAAACTCAGGAATGCTGATGTTCAATTCCTGAGCAAAACATTTTCAAGGATTCATACTTAAC
Organism: Trachelipus rathkii; assembly: GCA_015478945.1. NCBI lineage: Eukaryota > Metazoa > Arthropoda > Malacostraca > Isopoda > Trachelipodidae > Trachelipus > Trachelipus rathkii. The sequence continues at coordinate 13,058 of JABUQX010035849.1, read as the reverse complement.
AGTTTTGTTAAACAGTTGCATTTTATTAGTTTGTAAAAGTTTTAGCACCCATAATACCTTCTTTTGTGGGATATAGCATAAACATAGGCCACCAAATTTTTTTTTTAGTCAAATTTACCTATTTTTTAACTAACATTGCGGTCAGTTCAAGAATGGGGAATAGGACTGTAGGTGTAAATGAAGGAGTTAGGAAATTATGTTTTTCAGAAGATATTAGGTTTTTGGATTTGTGGAGAGAATTTCTGGACAAAGACCTTGCAGCAGATGGAGTTTACTTGAGTCATAAAGGTGTTGAGCTTTTCAGTACCAGTTTGGAGACTTGTCTATCAAAAAATTAGGTAAAGTTAGGGGTGATGGGCTAAATCTGGATATGAATAATAGCAATGGTAACTGTAATAGTGGTGTTTAAATAAAACTAGTGTTACAGACTCAAATAATGATGATAGCAATAAAAGTAACATCATTTTGAATATGAAATGCTTTTGCTCAAATGCTCATAGCCTTAGAAATAAAAAAGATGAGCTTATTAGTTATATCATAAATGAGAATCTAGACATTATTTGCATAACTGCAGCATGAGTTAATGAAGAATTGTATAGAGACTCCTTTCAGGAATATGAAATGTACGGATATTCACTGTTATCATACTCACTTTATCTTTATACCAGCGTAAAGGAAAGAAGAGCGGTGGTGTGGTGCTTTATGTTAAAAGCAATATTCAATCTGTGTTAATGACAGACTTTAAAACTAATCATGATGTTGAATCTGTGTGGGTAGATATCCTTATCTATGTTCAATCAATCGTATAGAATAGGGGCAAAAACACTATACATATCTACTAAGCAACTTCCCTGGCCAGAGTCCAAGGAATTCAGACACGCAAACAAATGAACGAATGCATTCGAAACCAAAAATCCTAGCACTCACCCCACAGCCAATTGCCACAGCTAAGAAACAAAGGTATACTACCACCCTATTGGCATGAAAACTTACTTCAATACTTCATCCTAGGCAATCTCAATGGCGATCATCCCCTTGCCCAACATCATACTAAATAAAGTAACACATAACGCTAGTTCACACCTTGATATTTTCCATCAAATTGCACAAACATCCCCCTCAAATATAACCTAGAAACATCACCCCACTACTACTTTTCTCAGCCACCAGCATGGTACAATGAGAAACACACCTCCACAACAACAACCATGCCACTGTATAAGGTATGGAACCAGATAATGGTAGATTTCAGATAAGCGACGCTATGAGGAGTGAAAAATTTAGAGAACGACTCTACAGTGACACCATAAACATACTTAATTACATAAACCTCTTACATATTCGAGATATGCGCTCAGCACCCTCGAAAAACCTGGACACCAGAAATTGACCACAAGTTCAATAAGGAAACAAGGCATACCTAGATCCAATTTCCAAAAATGAGACACTTTCAACCCACCAATTGCGAGAAAATGAGCACTTAGTACTACATCCGACTAACATCCGAATATACAACTATTTTTAACCAAGACCCAAAGCCCATTATTTATTCATGTCAAGAGTGTAAACATTTTAACGACACAACAACTTTTCAAACTCGAATATCTCAGTCAGTATGTTTTAAGGATAAATCCATTAGGGTGATGAAGAGAAAACCTGTTTGGTGGAATAGAAAGAGATAAGAAAGAAAATCATTGAAAAGTGTAGATGTTTTAAAATATTTTCATTATTTTTAAAAGTGTTAATTTTAGAAATTTATAGTGATTTTTAGAAATGGACTTAACCAGTCAATAAGAATGGGAAAGGCAAAATTAATTTAGCAAGGAATAGTAATAAGGACCTGAAGAAGTTTTTTACTTTTATAAGTTTAAAAGTAAGAATGGACAATTGGTCCAATTAAAATTAATGAAATTTAGCGAGTTCAGAAAGGAGTTTGGTTCAACATTTCAATGTTTATTTGCTTCAATGGTTTACTGAGGAACATTAGATTACATAGTTTGGAAACTAATAGTTCTGGTATGCATGTAACAAATAGACTTACAAAATTTGAATTTGAGGTAAAAGATATTAAATCTTTACTGAACCATATTGACCCAAGTAAAGCTGCAGGTCGTGATGGCATATATAGTAGAATTCTGAAGGAGGTAGTACCCAGCTTGGGAAAAGCACTGTATTTGATTTTAAGCAATCTATAACACTTGGTGAGGTACCAGATGACTGGAAAAACAGCATATGTTGTGCCCTAAATTTATAAGAAAAGGTAGTAAGGAAGGATTTGGGAAATATATAATCCAGTTAGCTTAACATCTCTAGTTATAAAAGTTATGGAAAAGTTAATGAAAGGTCGTATATAGAAATATTTGGAAGATGACAAGGTATTGTACGACTCTCAGCACGTTTTCAGAAAGGGTAGGTAATGTCCGTACAACCTTTTAGAATTTATGAAATACATTACTGACTGTATTTACAGGGAGATAAGTTTATATTATATATATATATATATATAGTATTATATATATATATATATATATATATATATATATATATTATATATAAGTATATATATATATATATATATATATATATATTTAGACTTTTGATAAGGTAGCGTATGAAACCATCAATAAAAAAATAAAAATAAAGGGGAGTTTAGAAGAGGAGTTGGCTACTCACTTACAAGGACTGATAAACAGAAATATGAAAAAAACATCAAAGAATGAAATCATAGGAATGTAAAGGGAAACTCAGAAATATTGTAAATCATGTACAAAAAGATTTCAATGAGCAAGTAGAGATTGGCTCAAAAAAGGCACCTAGACTACCAACATTACTGCAATATTTTGTGGAAGAAGCTATGTTGCTATGAATGTTTTCTTTTCACTTCATAAGCAGCAAAAGAATAGTCTATGAAATAATGATTTCCCACAACAACATGAATTTATATACTTTTCTAAATTTTCTTTACATAAAAAAAAAAAAAAAGGTCTCCATCACCAACTGGTCCACGTGCCGGCCTGGGTAAATAACAGGTTTGCGTTAACATAAATTGAATATGTTA
>JABUQX010035849.1:0-5000 GCA_015478945.1 Trachelipus rathkii | reverse complement strand
GATGTGTGCTCTTCTGTTTCATCCGATTTTTTTTCTGGTTCCACATTTACCAAATTAGATTCAAATAAGGGAGATTTAGGGGTTCTCAAATTTGGCACTTGTGTTGACAGTTGTTGACATAATTGGTCTTCTGTTTCATGTAATTTATGTTCTGGTACCATACCATCTTCATAATTAGTTTCCATCACTGAAAAAGGCGATACTGGGTAAGTGGAAGTGTGTGCTTCTGTTTCCACGCAATTTTGGTATAACAGTAGTCCGTCTTCAGCTATCTCACATGGTTCATTATCTTTACTAGATTTTTGGTTGGACAAACTTATAGAGAAGTTTTTTGCTTTGGAGCATGCGTATTTACAAACCTTCTATACATTGGATGGTTAACCTGAAATTTGTGAAAATACCTCAAATGTTTGTCCAATCTAGGATACGGCTGTGAATTTGCGCATTGTGGAAAAGGACATTTGCGACCTATTTTATCACTTATAGGTTTACGTTTTCGTTTTTGCTGACAAATACGTTTCCGTTCATCAGGGAGAAGCCCATGAATTCTTAGATGTCTTGAGAGGTCTTTGTATTTATTCTTGCAGATATCACAAAGCTTCCTGTCATCTATATCTTGAGCCTGCAGTTTATAGACTTGAGGATGATTCTGATTGTAGCCTAGAAATTTTATATATATATATATATATATATATATATATATTATATGTATATTGTATATATATATATATATATATATATATATATATATATATTATTATATATTATACCGTATATATATATATATATATATCTTATATATATATATATTATATAGATATATATATATATATTATATATTATATTATACTTATTATATATATATAATATAATATATTATATATTATATATATATATATCCTCGTTCAACTCTACTCTCTGTCTTAATACTAATACTTTTCCTCATTGCTGGAAGCGCGCACATGTCCAACCGATCTCGAAAAAAGGTAGCCGCTCTGATCCTTCTTAAAACTATCGCCCTATAGCTCTCACTTGTATTCTATCTAAATCTTTTGACACTCTTCTTATCCATTTCTGGATCACTCTGGAGTCCTATTCCTTCTTTTCAGATCAATCAGTATGGGCTTTTCGTCTTCGAGGGTCACTGGTGACATACTTTCCTATCTAACTGATTTATGGTCTCTGACCTTAGGGACCAGGGGGAGTCTTGCGTGATGGCCCTTGACATATCCAAAGCTTTTGACCGGGTTGGCACGCGTCGCGCTGCTCTCTAAGCTCCTTCCGTTTGGGGTTTCTCCTATCGGTCTTTGGCTTATCTTGTCTAGTTTTCCTCCGATGCTCTATATCAGCACTCGTTTATGGGAGCGCCTTCTTCCTCCTTTCCTGTTAAATTGTGGTTTTCCTCGCAAGGTTTCGTTCTATTCAACTTTATTTCCTACTTTCATCAACGATCTCCTCAGCTGTTCTTCCAACTCTGTTCATTTAAATGCCTGATGATCACCTTCACTCTTCTACTCATTCAAATCTTGCTCCTCTTTTGCTTCCTAGAGTTAGCCTTCGTCTTCATACTTTCCGATCTATCCTTTGTTGATCTGGCTGGGATTTCCCAGTGGGGCTCACCGCAACCTGTAAATCAACTCTTTTAAAAACTCACTTCTCTATACATTCCCTCCATCAAAAACACCTCCCAACTTTCCTCTTTCCTTCGACGGCTCTAACGTCCCTCCTGTAAATAACATAAACATTCTTGGTCTTAACATAAACTAAAAAATGTCTTGGAAACCTCAAATTTCAATGGTTGCTAAGGTGGCTCTAAAAGAAACTGGGAGTTCTGTTCAGAGTTGCGGGCATTCTTTTTCCTATGCAAGCTGCTCCAGTTATAATAAGGGCTTATTTCGCCCTTTATGGAGTACTGTTCCTCACATTTGGAGCTCCTCCACCCTTCTATTGGATTGGGTTGAGTCTAAAGCTAAGAGACTAATAAACTGTCCCCTCCTTTCAAACTCTCTTGACCTTCTATCTCTGCGCGTGACATTGGCGTACTATCTCTTTTCTATAGGTCTACAGCGGTAGCGATGCTTGGGGGAGTTGGCCGCTCGCTTTCCACCTCCATTGCGTCGCCTCGCAATAGCAAGTGGGTGCATGCTCTCGCATGAATATTTTGCGTGAGTTATTGGGAACCCCAAGCTTGTTCGTTGTGGTGCCTCTTCTTTTTCCCGCTACTTCTGTTCTGTGGAACTCTTGCTGCATTTTAAATTTCAACTGTATTTAATCTTCTTCTCTTTAAAGCCCACGTCTGCGCTCCCCTGAGAGATTTGCCTTAGGCCGGGATTCGAGTGGGGTTTTTTCCTTTGGTTTTATCTTCTGCCCCCTATTTGAAAAGGGCTCGGCCCGTGAGTGGTGGTTGAACTGTAAAACAATAATATATATATATATTATTATATATATCATCACCATCCACCTTCCTTCTCTCCTCCAAGCCTGGGGGTAAGGTGCGTGAAATGCATCGGAAAAGAGTAGTAGAAGAATATGAAAGTCGAAAAGAACGCCCAGCCTTACCGCCCCTGTACCATTAAATAGTGAGAACTCGTCGCAGTCCCACAAAATCCACCCTAGAGCTTCACGGGACCGGCGACGGACCCCTCACTATGGTATACGTGTCAAGTGTCAGGGTTCATTCTGACCCAATGGCCCATACCTACCCCTCACAAACCCCTGCCAATTCAACTCCTATTTTGCACAACCTTTATTCTCGCTCGGCAAATCCATTTACTTCTCCTCCAGACATTTCTTTATGCTCAATCCACTTTTTCTTCGGTCTCCCAGCGGTCGATTCCTAACCACACTCACCACTATATCATTGCTAACAACCGAACTGTCATTCATCTCTTGACATGACCAAACCATCTCAAACGTCCTTTCATTTATTCTCTCACTTACCCCTTTCTTCACACCACATAACTCTCTAATACGTTCATTTCTCATTTTAAATCAACTTTTCACACGTTAACCGCCTAAGATTGTCCATCTGAACACAGTTGAACTTTAGATGCTATAATACTCGTTATTTGTCCTCGTATGGTTTATGTTAGACCTGGTGAGAAGCATGGATACACGTGTTTGGCGTTTATATTTGATATATATTCTGGATGAAAAGGGAATGGATGAATGCAGAGTGTGTATCAGGAAAGTTGTGAATGGCAAAAGGAAGGTGGCCTGGTGCAATTAAATCGTTGGTGGATGTAAGGAGACTAAGTCTTGAGTGCGCTAGGGTCTTACATGAGAGTATGTTGTTACCGGTGTTAATGTAGTAGTAGTGGACATGGTCTGGATAAGAGGTATAGATCTAGTTCAATGTTCAGATGACAATCTTAGGGGCGTGTTAAGTGGGAGAATTGATAAATGAGAAATGAACGTATTAGGAGGTTTTGTGTGTTGTGAAGAAAGGGGTAAGTGAGAGAATAAAGTACTTGGAGATGGTTTGGTCATGTGGAAAGGATGAATGGCAATCGGTTGGTTAAGGCGGATGCTATAGTGGTGAGTGTGTTGAGGATCGACCGGCGGCTGGGAGACCGAAAAAAGTGGATTGAGTCGTAAGGAATGTCTGGAGGAGAGACAATGTTGAGTTGCCAGACGAGAATAAAGGTGAAAATAAGGAGTCGAATGGCAGGGGTTTGTGGGGGGTATGGTTATGGCCCACTGGGTCAGGGGATGAACCCTACACGTTGACGATATACCCAATAGTGAGGGCCGTCGCGTCCGTGAACTCTAGGTGGCTTTTGTGACTGCGCACGAGTTTCACTAATTAAGTATAGAGGGGCGGTAAGGCTGGGCTTTCTTTTCGACTTGGTCATATTCTTCTAACTCACTTTTCTTTTCCAATGCATGTGACGCACCTTACCCCAGGTCTTGGGAAAAAAGAAATGCTAATGATGTGTGAATGATATATATATATATATATATATATATATATATATATAATAATATAATATATATATATATATATATATTATATATTATATATACTTATATATATATATATCTTATATATATAATATATATATAAAATTTCATCTAGGCTACAATCAGATCATCCTCAAAGTCTATAAACTGCAGGCTCAAGATATAGATGACAGGAAGCTTTGTGATATCTGCAAGAATAAATACAAAGACCTCTCAAGACATCTAAGAATAAACTCAGACAGTCTGTACGAACGGAAACGTATTTGTCAGCAAAAACGAAAACGTAAACCTATAGGTGATAGAATAGGTCGCAAAAATCCTTTTCCAAAATGCGCAAATTCACAGCCGTATCCTAGATTGGACAAACATTTGCGGTATTTTCACAAATTTCAGGTTAACCATCCAATGTATAGAAGGTTTGTAAATACGCATGCTCCAAAGCAAAAAACCTCTATAAGTTTGTCCAACCAAAAATCTAGTAAAGATAATGAACCATGTGAGATAGCTGAAGACAGACTACTGTTATACCAAAATTGCATGGAAACAGAAGCACACACTTCCACTTACCCAGTATCGCCTTTTTCAGTGATGGAAACTAATTATGAAGATGGTATGGTACCAGAACATAAATTACATGAAACAGAAGACCAATTATGTCAACAACTGTCAACACAAGTGCCAAATTTGAGAACCCCTAAATCTCCCTTTTTTGAATCTAATTTGGTAAATGTGGAACCAGAAAAAAAAATCACATGAAAGAGAAGAGCACACATCTCAAGAGGTCTCAACAGAACTAAAAAATTTGAATAAAGGTTTGTCTCCAATGATTCATCAATGCAAATAATTAAGGGAAAAAAATTGAAAATGATCGCGATTAAGATTTTGTTTATAATAGGATATCCTAATAAAGTAAGAGGCTGAGCCTTCAACAATTTTTTTAATATGATCACCTTCAGATTTAAATGTATATTGAAAATGGTAAATGTTTAGAGTATATATATATATATTAATATATATATATATATATTATTAATAAT
>JABUQX010035848.1:0-35875 GCA_015478945.1 Trachelipus rathkii | reverse complement strand
CTGAATATTAGATAGTATCGGATACGTCCTATAAAATTCAATTTGAATCATTCAAAAAGCGTATCAGTTAAGTCTCAAAAGCTTCCTCTATTCTTCCAAAATAAAGAGCTGTGGAAGATGGTAGATGTAGTATAAGTTGTAGAAATGTTTCTCCTGAATTAATTTACGGATAAAGAACCTACATAGCAATATTTATAGTATTCCTATAGTATATATATATACTATATATATATAATAATAATATATATATAATATTATATATTATAATATCATTATATATATAAATACAATTAAATTCTATATTATCTATAATAAAATACATATATATAATATATATATTATATAATAATTTATATATAATATAAATATAAGTATGAATATATTATCTGATATTTAATTCTACATATATAATATAAATATATTATATATATATATATAGTTATATAATTTATATAGTTTTATACTTAGAAGGACTGATTATATTATATAATTTATATATTACGATAATTCAAATAGTATGAATATATATATATTGTTATACTTAAATATATATAATATATTAGTCTATAAAATATTATTATTTATTATTTTATATATCATATAATATATATATATAATGATATATCAATAATAATTATATATTATTATTATAATATATTATTCATATACTACGCTAAATATATGAAATTGTAATTCTGCGACAATATACAATTTGGTTTTCTCGTATACAGTTGAATCTGACGAAGAATAAGTTATTCTATTTTAGGAGAATTCTGTGCACCGGAGGCGACTAAGCTCAACTCCGACCTTCATATTGCTTAATTAACTCAAGGACTACTCTGTATCAATGTACTGACAAACTCACTTCTGGTTTGGCATAAGCACAAGAAGGAAAAGAGGTTAACAGGCAAGATGATACTAAATTAGAGCTCGTTCCATTGCAACAGGCACCGAGACTGAACACCTTCCGGACGATTATTCCTATTAATTAACTCAAGAACTATGACTTGGTGATGTCTGAGGTTAATCTGACAATCATTCTTCTGGTGGGAAGCCCCAAGAACGGAAAGAGGAAGTTTAAAGCCAAATTGTATCAGAGCTCGTCCACGACAGAGGTATAGCACCGACCCTTCCTGGGAGATATGTCAATAAGAGAAGCTCATATATATATTATATAATATTATTTAGTAATATATATATATATAATAAAATAATAATAATATATATATATATATATATTAATAATAATATATATATAATATAAATATTATATCATAGATGTTCTATTGCCTCATTCATCAACAGATATTATATTGCACAATCACAGATGTTATGTGAATAATGTGATGAAAGTAGCAACAAAAGGTGTTAATATTATATATAAAAATAAAGTGTTTAGCAACCAGAGAATCTAAATTCATTTTGAAAGAACTGAAACATAACTATGTTCGATTTATATATATCTGCCAAGTTCGGTTGACTAAGCAAATCACCGTACTTAAGCTCATTTATAACTGAAAAGTGAATTGAAACTCTTCTTATGGACTTAAATGCAATCCAGTTATGTAGTAAAATAGAGAAATAAAAACGGTTCTGTGATTTGGGATTTATGATCGACCTCACTTATTATCTAAATGACCTAAATTTGAAATTACAAGAGCCAGATCAGAATATTGCATCTCTTGTGGTCAATATATGAAGAACTTTGAAACAAGCTGCAAATCGGTTATGCAACTCATATGAGAAAAAATGGGATGGTTCATTTTAGAAACTGAAAGTAGCAACGCAGAATCAACGGTGGAGTATGACGAATTGAGTTCCAATATTTCAAAGCAGTTCAAAAAGAAGTTTCTAGATTTACAAAACCATGGGCTAACACTGCGAATATTTGAAACTACTCCTTATGATGCGAAGCCAGATGAAGCTCTTTATTTCTTGCTGAATAAAGCAAGATAAACCATCTAATTAATCAAAATTTAAGTTAAGAGTTTCACTTAACTTAAATTATACTCTTTGGTATCTTTAATATTTCTATAGTTTAAATTTTAAAACATTGTAACTATCTGTTTATATATAACTAACATTTCTTAAAGCTTAATAGTTAAGTTTACTATGTGCATGTGATCACATTCATAACTATGAATTTGTAAAAGTTCAAAAGAAATTGCTTCTTCCCTCAGAGGTTTTTCTACTATATGCAAATCGCCCTTGGTAGTATAAAGGTTCCACAGCCTTGTTCTAGACCTATCCCTAACCTCTAATTCTTTTCCTTATTTGTGATAAACAATAACCTCCTCCCTCCTCCCCTCCTCCTCCTTCTTCCCCTCCTCCTTCCCTCCTCCTCTACTCCCCTCCTTCTCCTCCTCCTTCTCTGAGTTCCTCCGATCACTTTCTTATTTCTGTATCATGTTCTATCTTCCTAAAGTCTTCCGCATGAAACCCTCGAGTACGGCCGAGAAAACGTTAATGCACTTCGGTGCTGCAAACTTGTCGAACTGGGGCGTATTTTTTTTGACTTATATCTAATATGACTATTGTTTCGGTGGTTGGGATATTATATATATAATATATATACTATATTTATATATAATTATATAGATAGTATATAATTTATATAATATAATATTATATATATATATATATACTATATATACATATATATCTATAATATAATAATATATATAATTAATTACATATTATAAATATAATATAATATAATACTATATAATATATATATATATATATATATTATAATATATATACTATATATATAATATATATATGATCGAGTGGCGACCTGGAAGAATACACCTGGGTAGGCAGAGGTATAATATTTATATATATATCTATATATATATATATATATATATATATTATATATAATATATATAGTATACTTAATATATATTAATACTATATAATATATATATATATTATATATATATATATTAGTAGAATTATATATATATATATATTAATATATATAAGCTAACGAAAACATCGAAAACATATTTTAAAATTTAATACGTACGCTATTTATTGTATGAAAAGCCTGCTTTTCATTATACTACCAAACACTTAATTTTAAATACATCAATCCAGGTATCTTTGCCTGTAAACTTTTCAAATATAGCTCTCATTTTATAAAAGTTTATAAAGCGTTTCTTTTAATATTAAATCTACACTTACTCCATTATGCATATTCACTTAATTTATGTATATAATGCGCTAAATACCACTTAATAAAGTCATATATTGAGTAATTTCTTAGCCTATCATTTTTTTAAAATAGAGCTCTCATGTTTATAGATAGTTTTAAAAGCATTTTTCATAATAAAAATCTACACTACTCCATTTGCATTTATCACTTGAACATTTTATGTTATATTAATGCTAAATACCACTTAAATAACATTATATAAATAAAAAAAAATATCAGAACAATCAGCCTCATTCGATGCAAAATTTCAAAAGAAACTTGCCACAAGCCACATTATTTCGTACAATTACGAAGATCGAAACGAAAGAGATCATAGTATATTATCGATTCATTTTATTCATATATAGGTAGACAGACGAGCCCGCTCAATTATTAAGTTACTAGAAATGACGTCATTCCGTCCGCTTGGAAGAATTTCTATTAAGTCAGATGTAGGAGCCGAGAATTTCTAAATGAATTCAATTGTTATTTTATTACTATTATTATTGTGGTTGTTTTCTCTTTTAATTTATGAGGCAAAATAGCCTCTTTTATTAACTTTTATATAAAATTTTAATAATTAGTTATACTTTTACAATTTAATTTCAGTTATTTAAACCTAAAAATATTGGGTTAGCGAAGCTACCACCCTGGCCTACCCTATATAATACGCCCCTATATATAATATATATATAATATATATATATAATATATATACTATATATATAATATAAAATATATATATTATATATATAATATATATAATTAGTATATATAATATAATATATATATATAAATATATATACGTATATATAGTATATTATATATATATATTAAATAATAATATATAATATATATTATATACTATATATATTATGTGTGTGTGTGTGTGTGTGGTGGTGTGTTTGAGAGAGAGAGAGAGAGAGTATTGTTATTTTACAATATTGGTAAGTCTAAAATAAATTTGAAGACCATGTGTTTTAATCAACGTGTTAAATTTTATTTTTATGAACAATACAATATTGTTCTTAAGTCTTTAAAGAATCTTTCGTTGAATTTCAAGGAACAAGATCAAGATCGTTTGAAATGCTTTGCAATGAATTTCTTACATGCTTGTTTTTTTTCTTTTTCCTTTTTCCTTTTATAAAACAAAAATCATAATTTGCTTATTGAATTTTGAATCTTTTTCTTCTGAAATTAAGGCTATTAGTTATTCTTTCAATAAGCTAGTCTAATGAGAGTGTGAGAAGAGAAAAAAGACTAAAGGGTGGAAAAGGGCAAGATTATAAGAGTGAAGTGAAAGAGAGAGAGATGAGAGAGGAGAGAGAGAGAAGAGAGAGAAGAAGAGAGAGAGAGAATGAGAGTAGATGAGGAAATAACGCTCTTTTGGAATAAATTACTTATGTTCTGGGATGGAGAGGAGAGAGATTAGATGAAGAGAGAAGAGACGAGAGAGAGAGAGAAGAGAATTGAGAGAGAAGAAGACGAGAGAGAGAAGGACAATAATCGTCTTGAAAGAAATACTATGTTTCGGAGAAGAGAGACAGACAGAGAGAAGAGACAGCAAAGAGAGAGACACAGAGAGAGACAGAGACAGAACAGACGAGCAGTACATAATAACAGTATGGATGAGAAAATGAAATTTTTAAAATTTCAGATAAAGAGTGGAAAAAGAAAAGAGAATATTTAAAAAGAGAAAAGAGATAGAAAATGACCCAGTCAGAGCATACACAGAAAGAAGAAAAAAAGGGTAATGTTAAAGAGATTGGGGAGAGAAAGAGTTAAAAAATTAGTAAAGACAGAGAGAAAAGAAGGCAGTATCGGGGACAAATCATACATACATACAGTACACATAAACACACAAACACCTACAAACACACAAAGAGGGAGAGAGAGACGAGAGAGAGAAGAGATGAGAGAGAGAGAGAGAGACGAGAGAGAGGAGAGAGAGAGAGATAACGTCTTTAATAGGAGATATATGACCGAGTGGGAAAAAGAGAGAGAGAGAGAGAGAGAAGGAGAGAGAGAGAGAATGAAGAAGACTTCGATCTATTTGCATATGTATTCCGAAACATAACGTCTTTAGAGAAATTACTGTTTGGGAGAGAGAGAGAGAGAGAGAGAGAGAGAGAGAAGAGAGAGAGAGAGAGAGAGAGAGAGAGAGAGAGAGAGAGAGAGAGAAAATAACGTCTTTAGATGAAAATACTATGTTTGGGAGAGAGAGAGAGAGAGAGAGAGAGAGAGAGAGAGAGGAGAGAGAGAGAGAGAGAGAGAGAGAGAAGAATCGAGAGAGAGATCTATTAAAAGTTGCACAGAGAAGAACAAGAACGTTAAAGTGGAATAAGATGAAAAATTATTTTCAACAAAAAGAAGAAAAAAACATTGAAAAACTTTAACGAAAATAATTTCATTATTTAATTTAACCGAACATTTCAATAATGTTATTTCAATTTGATTAATTTTTATTGAAAATATTTTACCTTTCTTAAGAAAATTAAAATGAAATTTTAAAAATAAAAATGAGCAAAAAATAATAAACAAATTTGACTGAGAAGGTAAATAAATTGTATATATAAACGACTGCATTTTCTGAACCTCCTATAATAATAAAATAATAATAATATATAATAATAATAATAATAATAAAAATAATAATAATAATAATAATAATAATAATAATAATAATAATAATAATATAAAATAACAATAATAAAAGTAGTGAAAAAATGATAATTAATATCTAAAAACTAATGATATATAAAGTTAAGGCAAAACAATTGTTACAAATCTTGAATAATAATAATAATAATTAATTAATAATATAATAATAATAATAATAATAATAATAATATAATATAATAATAATAATTAATATAAAATAAAATAATAATGAATAATAATAATAATAATAATAATAATAATAATAATAATAATAATAATAATAATAATAATAATAATAATAATAATAATAATAATAATAATAATAATAATAATAATAATAATAATAAACAAAATATAACTAATGATATAATAACACTTCCTTTTACTCTGCATAGATAATATAAAATACAATATATTATAATAATATAAATACATGAATTAATATATATATAATAATATGAATCAAAATAATAATAAAATTAAATAATCATAATAATTAATATAATTAAATAAGATAAAATAAATAATAATAATAATAAATAATGACGAATGAATAATAATAATAATGAATAATAAGAATATAATATAATAATAATAATATATAATAATAATAAAATTATAGGATTTAACAATGTTGAAATAAAAATCATTTAAAATAATCAATCATCAGTTAAATAAAAAATAATAACTAATAATAAATAGTCAGAATAATATCGATCTATATAAAAGACCCAATGACATACCCTGGTCTATTTTCATGCGTATATTCTCATTCCGAAAATTAACATTTTGATCATTAGAGAATCAAATAAAAATTAATATACGCATACTAAATATTTTATTTATCGAATAACAATTTTAAAACGATGTTTGATATGCAAATAGATTCTGATGTGCGATTGTCTTTGCCAATATTATCTTGGAGTTATATAAAGTTTACTCTATAACAAGATATGATACTTTAATTTAGTTAAAATAATCTTAAATTATTTTTATTTATTATATTTATCTTATTTATTTATTATATTTATTTTAGTTTATTTATGTATCTTAATTGTATTTATTTATTTATTATTATTATTACGACCATTAACATGATTATTACTATGTTTAATTATTATATTTTGTTTTAAAACATCATTTGTGGCACATAATCTTTATTACTTAATACTATTATCATTATTTATATTATTATATCTAATTTATTATTAATATTATTATTATATTTATTATTATTACTGGAAAATAATTACTGTCATTATGCAAATTATTAGATAATTCGTAATCTAGTCCATACAAAATCTAAATTATCTTTAAAACAATAGTAGCAACAGTAACGGTAAAAATTGATGATAATGTTTATACTGTTATTACTAATATCCAAGATAAATATAATAATAAAATAATAATAATATAATATAATAATAATAATAAATAATAATAATAATAATAACTAATATAATTTATAATAATAATAATAACAATAATATAAATATAATAATAATAATAATAATGAATAATAATAATATATAATATAAATAATATAATTAATAATAATAAAATAATACATATAAATAAATATAATAAAATCAATAATAATAATAATAATAATAATAATAATAATAATAATAATAATAATAATAATAATAATAATAATAATAATAATAATAAAATAATTATTAATAATAATTTTCAACTATTAAAAGTAAAAAAAATAATTAATAATGAATTTGGAATAATTTATATAATCAAAATATTATATTTGTATTTAATAATATATATATAATAATAATAATAATAATAATTAATAAGAATATAATAATAATAATAATAATTTAATAGATAATAATAATAACTAAAACGGCATAGTATCATATAATAAATAATATAGTTATAATAATATAATAATAATAATAATAATAATATAATAATAATAATAATAATAATAGATAATAATAATAATAATTAGATAATAAATAATATATAATAATAATAATAATTAAGAATTCATCAAGTTTATTCATAAATTAAAGATTGCAGTATTAATTTATAATAAAGTTCTACATAAATAATAATCACATACAAATAATATCTAATTTAAAAAAAAAAAAATAATAATAATTAATAATAAAAAATATAATACTAATAATAAATAATATAATAATAATAATAATAATAATAATAGTAATAATAAGATAATAATTAATAATATATATATCAATGAATAATAATAATATAATAATAATAATAATTAAGATAATAATAATATAAAAATAATAATAATAATAATAAAAATAATAATAATAATAATAATAATAATAATAAATAGACTCAAAATCAAAAGGTTTTATTACAATAGAATAAATTAATAAATTAACAAAGAAATTAAATAATAATAATTTAATAATAATAATAATAATAATAATAATTAATAATAATAATAATAATAATAATAAAATAATAAAATAATAATAATAAATAAATAATAATAATAATAGGAATGGTAAAGTATTGCTTGAATAGTCAATATTATGCTTCCGTTGCTAGTAAGTATAGTAGTCAGTCAGTTAGTATATAGTAAATTCATTTATTGTTGTTGTTGTATATTATTTGTTGGTTGTTTTGTAGGAATTGAATTACTTTTCTCCTTTAAGAATGAATTCTCAGAATGTATTTTCACTATTTTATTATTATTTATTCCTGAATCTGTTTCTTTCTATATTTTTTCTTCTTTAATTCTTATTTCTCTTTTTCATTATCTTTCTTTCTCTTTTTCTTATTCTTATTCCTCGTCTCTCCAAGTTCTTAAATTTTTCTCCTTCTTATTTCTTATTAAAGGTCAAATTATTCTATTTTCGTTTTCTCCTCACTCATTTTCTTACTCTTTTAATTCTTATTCTCGGTCTGATTATATTTTCTACTCTTATTCTGGCTGTTATTGTCATTCCAGGGCTCCGTAATCTATTAAATTTCATTTTCACCCTTTCTTATTCTTATTCTTATTCTTATTCTTATTCTTATTCTTATTCCTATTCACTGTCATAATTGCAATTTTTCTCCACCCTTTTTTTCTGTTTCTTACCCTCGGTCTCTATCTCATTCTTGTTTCCGTTTTTAATTCTTATTCTTTATCTTATTCTCTTTCTCCGCTTCCATCTCATTCTTATTTTCTTTTCTCATTCTTTTCATTAAATTTTTTTTTCATTCACTATCTTTGTATTCCTGATTTTTCTTCTTATACTTGTCTCTATTCATATTTTCTTTACCCATTCTCATTCTTTTTTCTTATTCTTATTGTGATTCTCATTCTTATTTTACTTTTTTTTTTATCATTCTTTCTCTTAAGATCCTCGGTTTTTTATTTCTATTCTTTATCTTCTAATACTTCTTTCTATAAATTTTTATTCTATACCATTTTCTTATGTATTCTTATTTTATTATTCATGTTTTTCTTATTCAAACACTTGTACGAATAAATTTCTTTCCTCTTCGCTATATTTTGCTTAGCAGAGAAAAATACGTCAAATTTTTTTCCAGAGCAAACAACTCCAAAATCGTAAAATATGAGAAGCTTCAACAATCTATAAAAATTCCAAACAAAAATCTGCCTTACCATATGTTTACGAATATATATTATAATATATATATTATAATTCTATATAATATATATATATCATAGTATATATATATAATATATATATATATAATACTATATTATAATATAAATATATAATATATATTATATATAATAATTTATATATTATATCATAAATATATTATAATATATATTGATATAGATATAATATTAATAATATATTATATTATAGAAATGAAATCAACACAATCTATAATCAATATCGGCAAAAAAATCAGCTAAATGTACTATATTTTATATTATTTAATTGATTAGTAAATATATATATATATAATATATATTCATATATATATATATATATATTATTATATACTATAATAATATTATATATATAATATATATAGTAGAATATAAATCATATATATATATATAAATATTATATAAATATATAAATACATACATACATTACATACATACATACATAGCATACATACAATACATACATAAACATACATACAAATACATACATACATAATACATACATACATACTACATACTACTATTATACATACCATACAACATAGGATGGGCCGTTTAGTATGTATGAAACAATATTAAAATACAAACCAGACGACTTAAATATCAACCATAAGATTAAAAATTATTTCCCAAAATAATGAATAATATTTCAAACGATGCAACAATACATCATTAAAAATATAAATACAATAATACTAATTTTATTATCATAAATTATTCGCTGACTTACCAACACTTATAAGTTGATTAAAGCATAATCCTTTTTTTTAAAAAGATGACCTCAAAATGGAAAGTAGACCTTACCTAATCGTGAAGAGGATTAACACGATCCTTTTTCTTTGTGATGTGTATACGTAATTAGTAGTGAATCACGAAAAAAGTTCTTATGCATATCGTAATAACAAGTTTTAATCACGAAATTTTCAGTGTTTGTGCTTAAAGTTTCCTCATTTAATGATGAGTAAACATAGACACGCATTTTTCAGTGCTTGTGTCATGATTATTATATTATATTATATATATATTAATGATTATATAATATATATATATATATATATATAATAATATATATATATATATATTATTATTATATATATATATAATATAATATATATATATATATATGTTAAAATATATATTATATATTATATATATAAATTATATATATGATATTTATATATATATAATAATTAATATATATATATATATTGATATATATATATAATATATATATAGCAGCATCCCGAAATTCAGGCATGTAACTAGAAACTATAACACTACAGGAAATAAATAACATTTTTGATTCAGCAAGTATTTCATCGAAGAAACTTTAAAAAAAAAAATCTTTTTTCTAATTTTTATTATAAATTCTAAATATTAGGTAAAACTGTACACCTTCGCAGTTTCACCTTTGATTGACCTATTGACTTGAACCTGCTGCCACACTATTCTGATTTCGAGTGCCAATACATTTTTTGTCGCGTGTAGAAAATATTATTTTTTCTTTGTAATTCTTTGACTTGGTAATTTCTTTGGACAGATGGGATCAAGTCCCCCTCCGATCGTCCCCGGTAGGCCGAGAAACCCACACTCTGTCCATCTTTCGGTATACTCTTGGTGTATCTTTAGTTAAAAAAAAAAAAGTTCAATCATTTGGCACTTTGTCTTCTCTCAGTCGAGTAGCGGCATGTTCGATTTCCTTCAAAAACTTAATTTTTCAACATTTTTAACAAATTAATTTTTTTAAAAACGTTATTTTTTTTTCCTTTTAAAAAAAACAGCCCTGTTTTCCTCGACGCGGGTCACATCGATTTTGTCATCATCGCCAAAAGTGCCCAGAAATGGCAATCAAGACCACCTCTCGCCTGTTGTAGCACGGCTCAGTGCAAGCGGTGCTCCCGTAGAGCAACCATAGGCTTGTTTTTTCATTTTTTTTAATTTCCGGGGATAAAAAGTCTCCTGATTAATAAATATATTTATTTTCAAGCTGTATAGTTTTTTAGTTACATCCCTGGCCTTTCGGATGCTAACATTATATATATATATATATATATATATTATATATATATAATAATATAATATATTATATATTATATATATATATATAAATATATATAAATATAATATATAGTAGATATATATATATATTAGTTATTCAGTAGGATCTTTCATCCGAAATGTTATTTTATTAAATTTTTTACTTTTTTTTTCCACCTTAAACAGTGGATAGAAGGTTTTTTTTAACCAGTAAGCATAAAGATTTTAAAATTTGCCGTCGCTTTCAACGCCTGTATCGAAAAAAACTAATTTAGAAAAAATATTAAAGTTAAATGATGCAAAGCTAAGCGAAACTCAACATACCTTACTCTAGCGTATCCATAACTCACTTATTAAATTTATTTTTATATTTAAATTAGTTCAGTGCAATTGTTAAAAAAAAAAAAAAAAAAAAAAAAAAAAAAAAAAAAAAACAGATCATGCCGCCCCATTCTGAGAAGTTTGTAGAAGGATGTTCATAATATTCAATAAAAAATTAATATAAAAAGTAAAAAAATTTTTATCTCTTTCTTTTTTTTCACAAAATTTTAATAAAGTAAGATTCTACTGCATATATATATATATTAATAATATATATATATATATATATATATATATATATATATATATATATAATATATATATATATATTTATTAAACTATATATAATATATTATTATACATATAATTATTATATATATATATATATATTATATATATATATATAATATATATATATAATATAATATATCAATTATATATATTTATATATTAGTATATATATATTAACATATATATATATATATAGATAATATAATATATATATCAGCTAGCGGCTCGTGCTTCAAATCGATTGTATGGCAAATCAATTATCAATATATATATACTATTATATATATATATATATTTAAATATATATATATATATATATATAGTAATATATTATATATATATCATATATATATATATTATATAGTATATATATATTATAATAAAATTCATATTTTCTTGTTATGATTTAGTTTATAAAGGATTTTTTTTAAGAATAACTGCTACTAGAGTCGCAGGCAGATTTATACAGAGCTTTTGTCAAAAGCCTTTAAGAAAATCGGAATAATTTTGTTGATTCAGAGAAGTTTAAAAGTGCCACTGACGCCTTATATTAAAAGTTGAATCGAGCGAAACTTCACGTCGGCGCTAAGGAGAGATGCCTTCCGAATCCGAATATATAATATATAATAATATAATATATATATATAATATATATATATAATATATATATATATATATACTTATTATTAAATATATAATATTACATATATATACTTAATACTCTTTTTTATTATAATCAATATTGTTAGATTTAATTGCAGACAAATTAATAAAAGTAGGGTCGATGTCACTAATTAGGTGTGAGTGTTCAGTCCAGAGATTCCCAACCGATCGGTTTTTACTTATGTGCCGCGCAGCCTATGTGTTGCCCGCTGGAGATCTGTTCAGGGGTTGCCGCCTGATTTTAATCTATTGTGTAACATCTCTAACCATTTTAATGAAATTACTCCTTAGCAAAATCTTAAAAAGCGTTTAACCTCCTTCCTTCTACTAGTTAATATATATAGTATAATATTTATATATATATATATAGTAATATATTATATATATATATTATTATATTAATATATATAAATATATATATATATATATCTATTATAAATATATTAATAATATATATATAATATATATTATATTATATAATATATATATATATATATTATATATAATAATATAATATATATATAATATATATTATATATATATTATATATATGATGAGTATTATACTAATAATATATACATACAAGTAGATAGTACGCAGCCTGTGAGGTACAAGTCTCTGACCAGGCAGTAATACTGTAAGATCTCAATGCTCTTTGACCTCTATTTAAGGTTATTGAGTCTAGTCTATTGTAATTAGTAAACTGCTATTCCAGTTTGTGTTAGAAATTTGCTAAAATGTTACCGGCGCGGCCGATACTTTTCACTTCCGTCTCTTTCTATGCTCAATCAACTCATGGTCTTTCATTTGGACGATCTTTGTGGTGGAATATGTACCATTATTGCACCATCATGACAGGAAAGTATAAAAATTTAATTGCGGTGGCAACTTAGAGAGAGGGGAAAAATGGTAATCATTGGATATAACTCACTCTGCTTTTGCACAGAGAAACTGACGTGTTAAGTAGAGAAATGTTCGTGTCGCAAGCAGTTTGCTGAATAAATCAGTGTGCTAGAAAAGATGATAAATAATAAATCGTTACCTTTATGAAAAAAAAATATGTGTGAAATGGATCACCATATATCATATTAATTTACATACAGGAACAGTAAGATGTTATCTTGTGGCTTAGAGTAGCAGAACCGCGTTCTTACACTCTAAAGAACAAAAAGTCTTCTTGAGGAAAGAGTAAACAGATTGCATTCAGTCCTGGCGAAAATGATGAGTTGGCGTTTACAGCTGTTCATATCTGTCAGATATTTAATGCTAACAAATGAATTAAACTTCATGCCAAGGGACGACAAGAAAAATCAGTTGTTCCAACCGAATAAAAGGAAGGTTCATTGAAAAGGTAGTTTTTTGTATGATTGCAAATTGGAAAATGATATTCCAAATTTCCATCCCCTTCTAAAATTTTCGTTAACGTAATGTGCAGGAAAAGCTAAAAGATCCTTCTTTGCCTCCATCATTTCATTCGAAAATTGCAAGATGCGTAGAGATCAGTTACTTTCCTTTTAAATAATCTTGAGGATTGTTCCCCATTTCACCATGCATTATCATTGCCGAAAAACGTAGATTCGACAGTGCTATCTGAAAGAGAAACGAAATTTAAATACTTGCTGATCGTTTACTGTGAAAATGAACTTGAGAAACTCACTCTATCAGCGCTGCTTTCGGCTTAGAACAAAAGACTATCCTAACCCTAAGTTTAGAAACCCACAAGTTTCCTTTATGCCATTTCCAACATATTATTGATAGTTGAACAAGTTTCTCTGCAATATTCGGTCATCAATAAGAAGGCAAAAAACAAGAAGAATAGAATGTCTGAAGCTTATGGAATATATGGTGTTGCTGTGTAGCTCAATACATTATCCTAACATTACATATCTTGTCTCATAGCAATGCAAGCACAAATATCCCTATTAACTATTATTACACGACTGAACCCGCAATAAATCCAGCATTCTCAAATTTAGCAAGTCATGGTTCTTTAATAGTACTCATTTAACTTTAAAACTTATTATTATATATTATAATTATATATATATATATTATATTATATTATTATATTATGTATTATATTATTTATTATTATTATTCATTTTATTATTATTATATTATTATTATATATTATTTTTTATTTTTATTTTATTTTATTTGTATTATTATTATTATTTTATTATTATTGATTATTATATTATTTATTTATATTGATTATTATATAATTATTATATTATTATATTATTACTAATTATTATTATATTTTTCATTATTATCTATTATTATTATTATTATTATTATGTTTAAATCAAGGTGCCAAAGAATTCCACTATCTTTTAAATAGGTGCCGTTGAATGTACAAAAGTTGGGAATCACTGTCAAGTCAATAAATTATTTGTATCAAATGTGTATGCTCTGAGTGGGAGTGTAAATTAAATTTTTTGTGTGTAAGAAGAATATTTTTTTTAATTATCAAATTTTAAATATCTTTCCATATGAAGATGAATCCAAAGTTAATATAAATTTACGTCCGATCTCAAAATCTGGAATCTCTCTCTCTCTCTCTCCTCCTCTCTTCTCTCTCTCTCGTTCTCTCTCTTCTTTCTTTCACTCTCTCCTCTCTCTCTCTCTCTCTCTTCTCTCTCTCTCTCTCTCTGTATGTTCTTATTTTTTTTTTTAAACAGGGAAGAAGTTGAAGTTTCTTTGTTGGTCAGACTTATTATGAACTGAGGAATATTTTTTTATGAATGTAATTTGCATTATTAAAATAGCCGCAATTAGGCATTAATTGTGTTAGATATTATATCACTACAAAATATTCCCCTTTAATTTGAAAAGCACTTTTGTGTCGAGTATAGAAGCTGCAAAAATAAAATTTGAATTAATATCGTGAACTCCCAAAAGAAAAATATCCAAGTCGGAATTTTTCGAATTTAGGAAAAATGACACAAATGACACTGGTGTCGCTATAGTAAATCAAATAATGTTCTGATAGGTATGTTAATATAAGCTTAAATTGTTTGATATTTTTGACTTGTGTCATTATAATTAAATAATAATTAAGTAATAATTAAGTAATAATTAAAATGTGCATTGTTAAAAACATATCCGTTTAAATACTTCTGCGATATTGGTAGGAAATATTTTACTTAAAAGATTTTGCTCTACTTTTTATTTATTTAAAATTAATTCACAATCCTTTTCCTCTTCTTTGCATTGTTCCGCATGGCTCACATCCATATATAGACTAGACGAAATAAATAAATAGATAGCAAGTAGAATAAATTTATTTTTATAATTTTGAGTATTACCTCTATTCAAGATGGTGGCCCTTGAATAGGTCATTCAGTTGCATTTAAAGATTTCATATAGATGGATCAATGAACTACCCATTGATCGGCTTTAGCCGGCATTTGTGGAGCGTCAAAAGCGTTGCGTTTAATGTGCTAGTGTAAAAGGGTCCAAAGACTTCATAATATTCCCTATCCTTTTACATTCCTTTATGTTTCCTTTTTTACTATATATTTCTAGATATCTAAATATTGTTTTTTCTTCTTAGCTTTTATATTCAATTTCGCCACTCATCCCTTTCATTTCGACTTTCATTATTATCGTTGTCTTATTAACTCATTTTTATCATATTACTTATTAATTCAAGTTTATTTTGACATTCTCGCATTCTTTCGCATCCAGAAACTAAAATGACTAGTTTTTCTTTTTGAGTCACGTGTCAATACAGTGAAATCTGTAAAAAGTAGGATATTCATCTGCCTCAGTTTTGACTGACAAATCTTATAAGACTTCTTTCTCACTCTATCCTTTTCCCAAGTAGTATTCTTATAAAAAATTTAATGAATCGTTAAGACATAATACAGCACATTCTCAGTCCAACTCTTACTGTAAACACGTCGTTCTCTCCTATTAATTCTAACAAGTGTTCAGCTGTTTTGCAATATGTCCATAAAGCCTTGGGTAAATAGTCGCTAACTCCATAGTTTTCCAGTAATCTAAGTCTATCGTAGGTCCAGGAAACATACGAAAATCATTCTTCAATTGTGCATTTTTCTCAGAAAAAAAGCAACATAAACATTTCGTCTATACACCTTCAACCATATCTAAAACCATATCTATTACTCCTCTTCGATCTGGCCTTTCCAACACTTTTTCTATAAACGAAATAATATAATTTAAATATAATTCCCTACCACATTTAGTTATCCGATTCTTCCATAACTATAACATTCCATTTTCTCCCTTCTCTCTCTCTCTTACAAATTGGTACAAAGGCATGAGACAGGAGTCCTCCACCTCTTGTGACGCATAACCCAGCATCTGATAAATAACCCCAGCAAGTATGTTCAACAATGTCAACCCCATTTTTTAACATTTCAACTTGCTTACTTTCCATGCCAAGATTTCAGTCGTTTTTCTTTAAAGCAGGCACAGTTTTGTTATTTTTTTACAAATCCTCCGGTGGGCAAAGACAACCACTTACAAAATTTGACCGGCCGGACGTGGGGAAAACCAAAATCCAATGCCAAAATAATGGTCGACAAGCCCAAATAAACGCGGTTGGTAAAAATAGATGAAGACAGGGTTTTAGAGATTTTACTTTAGTGAATAATTCCTCTTTATTACCTCCTATTCATCCCAACCTTCACTCTTACTTGCTCTATTTTTTCCTCCTCAATTACTCTTTATGCAAATATTTTTTTCCTTCATATCCTTTTCTATCTTCCTATCAATTCCAATTAATGCATTACGAGCTCCAATCCCTTCCGCAGTCTAGACTCTTGATAGAACTACTAACCATCTTTTTCAAACCATTTTTTATCTTTTCCCAAACTATTTCCTTTTCTTTCAATATTTTCCTATTATCCTTTCTTTCCATCTTCCGTTCGTCTTATTCTTATTTTGCTATTCTCCTCTCTTCTTACTTAATATACCACGTATCCATTTGTATTCTTCTCTACCGTTTTCTCGCCATCTTTTTTTTACTGGGGAAAACTCACAGATAGATCTAATTTTTATCATTCTCTCTTAATGTATTTCATTCAGTCACTCACTTTTCACAAACCTCAATATCCTTATTTTCAGCCACACTTATGTGCTGTTCCTGGTTCCCTTTCCAACCAGAGTTGATGTTTTCCAGATATATATATTTATATAAGTATATTAAATTATAATATTAATATATACGTATACTAATAAATCTAATTTATAAGGTAACCATAGGAAGAGGTAGCTACTATATCGTAACTATATAAGAATATAGTCATTATTTAATGTTTATTATCACAAGCACAATTAAATCTAATAGTAAGTATAATATAATATATATAATAATACGGTACCGTAAGTAGTATTAGGCTCAGTGAATACTTGAGTACTAGCCTTACTCATCTATATTAGATGATAAGAGATAATAAGAGAGAGAACTATACAATAATATTGATATATATAAGGATAGTATATATAAAAAAATATACTATATATTATATATTCATCTATATATATATATATATATATATATATCATATATAATTATATCAACTATACCTATAATAATATTTAAGATATAAAAGTTAATTTCATTTACGTATCAGATAAAATCTTCATAAGCTGATACATATATATCGTATCTTAGAATAGTAAAAAATACTCACTAAATTATATATTCTGTCTAGCCTAGGTATAATATATTCCCCAAGTTATTTACATATATATAATACTATATTAATATATATATAATATATTATATTTATATATATATATATATTAATATTATATTAGTATAATTAGAATTTAATTCTTTGGAAATTTCATAATAAGAACAGTTTATAAAGAATTAAAAACCTTATGGAGATCTTAGCTTAATTATGTATTTATAAGATCCTTTACGTAAGTTATTAGTATTACAAAGATCCTCTCAACATCATCTAAAGAATAAGATTAAATATTGATACTTATAAACTATAAATATAGTTAAACATTTAAGTAAAAAACAACGACTTTAGCTTTTTTAGATAAAATAACAATATAATGCTAAAAAGTAAAAAAATAAAAATAAATTGTAACACGCAACGTAATAATAATAATTGATAAAAATTTAATAAGTAATTAAAATTATAAATTAATAAAATTAATGCTTGACTTATATTCTCCTGATCACACCTCGGTCCCACTCTCAATGTATATGGTATAACAATGCCTCCAATACAAGCTCCTCCTCGCACTCCACATTAAATCGACTAGCCGCACTATCACTATGCTATAAATCTGATATAGCGCTTCATCAAAGTCTATCTGGTGCTTCGTTGATTGAAATTTCATATCTATATAATGTCTCAGCTCATCAGAATCTCAACGGTGCGACTATCTAGACATGACTGATTACATAGGACTTAGTCGTTATACCTATCGTTTGACTTAATGGTATATCTTAGCGTCGTCAAATCCATACGATGGTATAATAACGTTGACTCTCACCCTTATGTCTTACGATGCCAAGTTAATGCATTAATCGTTACAATGATATGATCTGTTCAATAATCAAATAAATAAAATAATAAAAAAAATAATAAATTAAAAATAATCAATATATTCTTATAAAAATAATATAAAAATAATAATGATCGATAATAACTGCTACATATATTAAAGAATAATTAGCATCAATGAACTTTCTAATGAGTTATTCATTAACTTGAATTACTATAATAATGATAGTGTTATGATATAAATCACAATTATCCAGCATTTTAGCAACTCCTTTATCTAACTATAATAAACCACATCTTAATAATAATATTTAAATTAAATAATATTTAATAATGCAATCACTCTTGGCTATTCATCCTCCATCACCAACTGCGACACACTATTCGTTACCACCTAAAATTTTAATAATAATAATACACCTATAATATCTAATAAACCTATTTGATGTAATCTCATTACATTAAAATAATTAAAATATTATTATAAATATAATAATAATTTAATATAAATAATAATAATATAATAATAAAAAATAATTAATAAATTAAATTAAATAATTAATTAACATTTGCTATGCATTGCATTGATCTTAAAAAAAAAATACATGTTTAAAATCTTTAATATACATGAAAAATATTGTTACTTTTTACTATTTATATGTTTTATTGAATTAAACTTTTCATTCATTTAATTTTAAATATTGCTATTGCTATTTTTCATACAGTAATAAAATCATTTCAGGGAATGTTTTTATAATCCTTTTGTTAATAGATTAAATAAATAAATAGAAAATTAATCGTCTGGTGAATTTTTTGCAAAAGACTTAGGAGCATTAAAGGTTACAAGACAAATGTCATTGCTAATTTTTAATAAATAGTAATCAAGCTTTTAATATTCTAACAAGTAATCAATAATGGAATGTAGATTAAGATTTTCTTAGTCTTCACCAGCTGGTACTGCATCTTCTAACCGCTTCACGAACTTTACTCTTATTTCAGTAATATTATCCCCTTTCAAAGAATCGGCAATAAATGATGCTAACACTTCTATTTGTACCTTTACAAAAAAAAAATATAAGAAATAATTTAGTTGCATTAACAAGTTTATTCAATTTTATATAAAATTCAAAGGACTGGTATGTAAATCTATATTAAAACCATTCTTACATCAATTAAATTTGATTAATCATGCCAATGTAAATTATTTAAAAAAAATATCTTACAAGTTTATAATTCCAAAAAAGTTTGCACCCAATTATTAAAAAAAAAAATCACATAAGCTACTAGACAATTGCTACTGTTTTGTCATGCTACTAAAATTTTGATGAAGTTACTGATAGAAGAGACACTAGTAGTAAAAAGTTTCAAATTATGCACATGTCAGTCAAATGGAGAGGGGAAACCCCATTTAGAATAGTAAGAAAACGTAAACACATATTCTGGCAGACCCAGAAAAATGTTTAAAAGAAATACTATTATTGAATAAAGAACGTTCAAGGAAAGTTAAGTTTTCATAATGTAATAGACGAACCACAAAATTTGTGTTAAATAAATTTCATTTTTTCAATGGTTAAACATGTAAATATAAAGCAAAAGCAAGTGGTAAAGGCATTCATTTCTAATAAAAGCGTTCGCTATTATACTGCAAGAATATTTGTTTCCTTACCATTTCAGCAGCTCCTCTTATAACTCCAGGTAAAACGTTGGAATATCTGAGATTCTGTAAGTGATCAGGAAGTTCAACAAATCTGTTAAAGAGGGTTGGATACCAATACTACGGAAATTCGTCACCTACCAGCGCTCCAACTCCCGATTTGCTGGAGACACTCCTAGAATAGAGTAAATGCTTGCTGTGGATAAAAGTTTTTACAATTAAATTTAAAACTATTACCTATTCGTAGCCTATTTTACACTTTTTAGAAAAAGACATTAATTTAATAAGAATAACAAGAGCTATTCAAACTCAAACATTAAACTGGCAACCTTAGTTCAATGTGTAGTAGGAAAGTTGTGAATGGCAGGAAGGTGGCTGGTGCAATTAAATCGTTGGTGAATGTAAAGGGACTAAGTCTTAGAGGCGCTACGGTCTTACATGAGGGCTATGTTGTTACCTGTGTTAATGTATGTAGTAGACTATGGTCCTGAATAAGAGTAAGATCTAAAGTGAACACTGTTTTCAGATGGACAATCTCTAGGGGAGTGTAAGTTGTTGAAAAAATTGACAATAATGGGAATAAAACGTTATTAGAAAGTTCCCATAAGGTGTGAAGAAACAGGGGAATGGTTTGTCTATGGAAATGGGAATGAATGACAGTCGGTTGGTAAGCGGAGAGTTGTATAGTGGTGAGTGTGGTTGGGGAGTCGACCGGCTGGGAGACCCGAAGAAAAAGTGAATTGGGTCAGTGAGGGAATGTGTCTGAAGGAGAAAGGTGTGAGTTTGGCAGAGGCAAGAATAAAAGGTGCATAATAGGAGTGAATGGCGGAGGTTTGTGAGGGCTCTGGATCTGTGCCCACATGGGTTAGGTGATGAAAGCCTACATTTTACAACATGCCATAGTGAGAGGTCCATCGCGGTTACCGGAGAGCTCTATGGTGATTTCTGACTGCGACGAGTTTCACGTAACTAGGTATTAGATGGCGTAAGGCTGGCTTTCTCTTTTCGACTATGTGTCATGTCTAATCTACTACTTTCTCTTCTCATATTTGAAACATTTTACGACTTGGCATCGTTGTACCAGACCGCCCCATCGATCTAACCACCCCTAACAAGATTTATGCCATATAAATAATCCTATATTGCACAGACGTCGACGAAAGACTTGCCCCTAGCATCCTCAACACTTCCCATATACAATTAACTATAATTTATTTACCAATCAGAAACAAAATAAATCTCATAATATCGAAATATACGAAATTAATATATTCTTATCTTCCATTCCACTCCCTTTTATATCCTCTCTTTTCTTTATCTTCGCCTCTTGCCAAGACTGGGCCGGTAAGGTGGCGTGTCATGCATATCAAGAATAAGAAAAAGATAATCAGTACGAAGAATTTATGGCAAAACAAGATACGAGAAGGAAAGACGACGATACTTACCGGCCCCTCTGGACCTTAATATATGACTAGCCGGACACAGAATAGGTACGCGAATTAATTAGCAGAACTCAGTCACTAGCAGCAGAAAAATCCGCACCCTAGGGAGCTTCATGAGGGACAGCGGCACGACCCTCACATATTGGTTAAACATGTCATGTGTAAGGTCTTAGCCCTGGCCCAGGGGGTCCAACAACCATGCCCCATACAAACCCCGCCATTCACATCCTATTATGAACCATTAATTCTCGCCTACTGCCAAAACTTCACATTTTCTCTCATTCAGACATGCGATTCCAACCACTAATGCATCCAATTTCTCGTCGGTCATTCTCCAGCCGGTCGGTGTCCAACACAGCTCGCCACCTATCGTCCTTAACCAAGACCAAACGTAATCACTCTATTGCCTTTCCACAAGACCCACCATCCTCAACAAATACTTTCGATTATTCTGCTCATTGTCCGATAATAACAAAAACACAACTCAATCTCGAATTACTGTTCAATTCCTCATCTTTCATCACACTCTTCTCCAACCTAGCACCCGCCCCTAAGATTGCTCCATCTAGAAAGCACATGAACTGACGATCCATATACTTACCTATATCCCGAACCCCAATTATCTCACCTATGCCTAATATACAATTAACAACAAGAGTAAACTAACATCACAATATGTAAAACCCTAGCGCACAACTCATAGACTATAGATCTTATCTTCTACAGTTCTACCAGGTACGGATTTAATCCTGCACCAGCCCAACCACACTTTCCTCGCCATTCACGAAACCGTCTACCTTACTACACTAAATGCATCATCCGTACTCCCTCTCATCAAACAACTAATACACTTAAATATTTACATACTTCAGACACCTTGCTTCAAGTTCAGATACTCATATCATCTCAAATATAACTGCACCTGAGACGTCCTCACTCACACACCGATAATACCTTACTCTCATATCTCACGTTTATCTTCAAGCCTCTCCTATTTACAATTAACCTCTGCAACCGCCATCATCTCTACAAGTCCTCTATAAACTTTCTCCAGATTCGTCACACCAGAGAACCAAACATATCGCTATTAATAATACGACGTCACCCATCACTCTACTACAGCCATTCTCCTCATTCTAAACACCATTTCCTTGCATTTCACTCGAATTCTTTACAATAAACCCCCATCCCCTATACAAATGACCATAACCAAGATGACACAAGCACAAACCCTGTCTCACTCCGCTATTAATCCTAAACCAATCACCATTGACACCATTTACATCTTTACACAGCTTCACCTACGTGCTCATACATACTTTTATTCATATTCAGAAGCCTCACCACCAACACCACATAATCACTAACACCTGTCATAAAACTTTCATATTAACTCTATCATACGCCGTTGCAAATCCATAAACCTAAAAACAATTTCATTCTTTCCCTCATTTTTCATCATTTGTTTCAATGTAAAGATCTGCACCTTGTTCTTCACCACTCCAAAACGCACCTTGTTCCTCACAATCAGTCCTTCAGTCACTCGGACGCACTCTTATCGACCAACAATCACCAGCACACCGTTCCCTACAAACACATCTACTTAAACTATTCCTCTATAATTCTACAGTTCCCCTGTTCTCCCTTACCCTTATACATAAGCGGTAACTATTACCGCCTCTCATCCAAGTACCCTTTGGAACTCATACCCTCCAAAAACGCTTTTTTTACAAATTCAAATCCAATCAATCACCATTCTATATACCTCCATTTTTGATCAATTCACCAGTAATTATCACTATACCTGCAGATTTACCATTCTTCAACTTTCTCCTCTAACCCACCTCAACCTCACTCCTTACTAATACCTCCATCCCAAAGAATATATGATTCCTTGTCTTGCAGCATCAAACCCACAACACATTTCACTATCACCTCTTCACATTACTGTTAATTTTGTGCAGATTTTCGAAGTGTTCTATTCCCATTACCCTCACATTTCATTTCATCAGTTTACAAAAACACCATCCCTACTTATTATTCTAACCATAAATAAGTTATTCTCATTTCTAATCTTTATTGACAAAAATCACCCTAAGAAAAAAACAAAATTTCCATTGTTATGTCCTCATTTCATCCTCTGTTTCAAACTGTTACATTTACCTCTTGTTTTCTCCTACGTATGACCCTTTTAGCATTTCTCTCACTCATTAATGAAAATAATAAACTCAATAATAATAATATTAATAATAATTAATTAATAATAATAATAATAATAATAATAATAATATCAAATAATGAATTGAATGAATAATAATAATAATAATAAATAATGATAATAATAAAATAAAAATAATTAATAATAATAAAATGTAATAATAATAATAAATAATATATACTATATATATATATATATATAATACTACTTAACTAATATATAATAATATATATTATACTATATAATACCCTAATATATATATACTATATAGTAATATACTAATTATCTCCATATTATATCTTTGTATTCCCCATAACTGGCCGGTAGGGTGCATCAAAACGCATGCCTTCCTATTCTTAATTTTACCTTACTGTGCCCCCCGTCTCAAAATCCGATGGTCTACTATGAAAGAAATTTATTGGTCCACGTAATTATCAATAAATAAGACCTCTTTCACTGGTCCCCTTGAGAAATGCCTTTCTACAGGAAACATTCCAGCTCCTTAGCAGCTCCCTCATAAGTCTTAACCCTCAAGGCTAGGAATCATCCTTGTGCACTCTCTCTATAATAGTCATATCTCTCTTTCCCCTCTCACACTCGCCCCACGGTCCCAAACTTGGTGCCAGAAAATACTCTAATCTGGCCTAACATAGCTTATTGATACTAGCTATACTTATAACTTTTCCAGTGATCTTGACGACATTGCGATATTATACCTAGCAATCTTATTAAGTGCATTATATTCCTTGCATTTCAAAATAACTGAATTATCTACTTTTAAATTACATGCTTGTAATACACATCTAAATCTTTTACTTGGTTCACAAACTTTCAAGCCAATCCCCCATTCATATCGTAGTTAAACTTTATATTGGGGAACCCTAGGTGAACGAACCTTACACTTTTTGCTATTTAAATTCGTTTGCCACTTATTACCCACCCAAGAAGTTTACTCAGATCATTTTGAATCTATTATTACAATCCATCACTATTTCCAGACTGACGTAGCCACTCTTGTATCATCTGCAAAACTTAGAAACCATATACATTAATATAAATAATAATCATTTATATATATGAGGAAAAAAGTGTCCCGAGCACTGAACCCTGTGGGAACGCCTTCATATTTCCCCATGGCACTGAACTTAAATTGCCAATATTAGTTGACCACAATTCGTTTTCTATTCCACAACCCACTCTTAATCCAACCATGCTACCACTCACCGTATTACCACAGTTGAGAATAAGTTTTTTATCAGCCTTAATGTGCGGCAACCTATCAAAAAACTTTGCTATCTCAAATACATATAACATCAACTGATCCCTCGCATCCAATGCATTCCGAGTAAGTGTATTCCTTAAATTGTAAAAAACAGGTTTGTCTGACATGATCCACACCTTTCTAAAACCATTGCCGGAGTCGTACAATAGCCTTGATACTCTTCCAAATATTTCTCTACATGACCTTTCAGTAACCTCTTCCAGAACATTTGACAACCAACAAACATTAAGCTGAAGGGCCCCTATGAATTTCCAAATCCTTTCCTTACTACCTTTTCTATAAATAGCACAAAGGATATGTATTTTCCAGTCGTCTGATGGTACCTTCACCAAATTATAGATCGGCTAAAAATCAAATACGAGAGCCTTTGCAATGCTCACGGTACTACGCTTCCTCAGAATTCTCCATATTCACTATGAGACCTGCAGCTTTACTTTGGGCCTCAAATATTGGTCCAGATAAACATTTAATATCTTTATACCTCAATTCAAATCCAGTACAATCTCATTGTTACTGCCTACCAAACTATATAGCTTCCATACTATTTCTAATTCTATTCCTCAGGAAAAACACTGAAGCAAAATAATCACGTGAAACGTTGACCAACTCCTTAATACTGAACTCACGTGAATATTTGCGATCAATTTTAATTGGTTCCAATTGTCCTTATTCTTACTTTTTAAATTATAAAGCTAAAAAACTTCTTAAGGCCCTTATTACTACCTTGCTAAATTAATTCTGCCTCTCTCTTTGCCTTTCTTATTGACTGGTTAAGTTCATTTCTATTTTTCCTATAATTTCTAAATCATCCTCCTTATTACTACCTTTAATATTTTAAAACATCTGCACATTTCATTGATTTTCTCTCCCTTATCTCTCTATTCCATTCCACCAAACAGGTTTTCTCTTCACACAAATGGGTTTATCTTTAAAACAAACTAACTGAATATTCGTCAAAATTTGCTTAAAATTTTCCCACATGACTTAAACAGTTTTGTCTTTATACTCTTTATTCCATCAATTATATAACTTAGGTGTCTCGAAATTACCGGTAAAGTCACCATTTCAGAAATCTCAGATTTTTTTCCTATTAACTTGCTAATTGAGACCAGATATCACATTATGATTAATACTATTATATTATGGTCTTAAGCCCTAATCCTAAACATTGAACCGTCATCCACCATACTTTGATCATTAGTTAAATTGTCTAACAGTGCATCGTGTCTTGTATGTTCATGGACCATCTGGCTCAAAAAGTTGTCTAGCATACAATTTATAAATACAGAAATACTATGGTCCATATTAGACAAGGAATTCCATTGAATGCCAGGAAAATTAAAATCATCCATTATGACATTCCCTTTTTCCTTTAATGTGGCATGCTGTCTCAATTCCTTTCACCATGTGGGGTAGGGGTGCGTAACATGAAGGAAAATAAGATAGTTAAGTAGAAGAACTTGGTGTAAGTAAAAGGATAGCCCCCCCCCCTTTTACCATCCCCTTAAATGAGTTGTTGTGGTAAAAAAAATCGACCCTACGGCTCCACAAGACTACGACGGGCCTTCATCAATGTGGGGTTCATCCCCTGGGCCAGGCATACAACTATACCCCCCTTCCCAAAACCCTGCCATTCACTCCTATTATACACATTTCCTCTCGCCTTTGCCAATCTCGCATTCCTTTCCTGACTCAATCCTCTTTTCTTTGGTCTCCCAGGAGGTCGATTCCCAGTACACTTGCCACTATACATCCGCTTAACCAGCTAACTATCATCCATCCTTTCCATATGACCAAACCATCCTAATACACTTGTCTATTATCTCATTTACGCCTTTCACACCACACATCTCCTAAATATGTTTATTCCTCATTTTATCATTCTTCTCACATTCTGACCTAACAGTTATTATACAGTTTACTTATAACTTCCTTGCTCATATAAATGACATTGCGATTTATTATACCTAGCATCTTATTAGCTTTATTCCTTGCTTCCAAACACTGATTAGTCACTTTCAGATTACTGCTTAAATCCATAAACAAATCTTTTTTTGGTCCACAGACTCAAAACCCCTCCCCATTATGTTGTTGTTAAAATCTTTCATATTCGAAGAAACCTAACGATAAAACCTGAACTTTTGACAACTAATATTCATTTGCTACTTGTCTACTCAAGAGGTTTATCAAGATCATTTTGAATCTTTATACATCCACCATTATTCGTTACAGAGGTAGACACTTTGGTATCATATGCAAACAAGAAACCTTACATATTCATAATCTAATGAGAAAGAACAAAAACTATTTCTACTATATAGTTCCTAGTAACATTGATCAAGAAATATATTATATTAAGATTAAGACAAGAAAAAAAAATGATTAAATTAAGTACAAACAAGACAAACCTGATTTTATCTGCAGCTTTCCGGAAGATAACATAACATCTTCCTGGGTTCGCTCTTGCTAAAAAGTCTTTCAATGAGGTCTCATACCTATATTGTAACCAATTCTTTCCAGCTGTCTGTTAACTTCTTCCACATTTTCATAATCCTTAAGTAATTGTGCAACTAATGAACCATAAGTTAGTGTAAACAATTCTCCCACTCTTATAATAATAATAATAATAATAATAATAATAATAATAATAATAATAATAATAATAATAATAATAATAATAATAATAATAATAATAATAATAATAATAATAATAATAATAATAATAATAATAATAAAATTTTTACTTAAAAAAAAATTATGAAGAAAAAGGTTAAAGAAAAAAAGCTGTAAAATATCCAAACTTAAGTATAATTAATTAATATTTTTGCCTATCCAAACCAAAGTATCAAAAGTAGGCCACATCTTCAAAACCTTTTACTTAATCAAAATATAAATGTGCTCAAAACCACTTTCTAAAAGATTTTAAAATTTAATTAGAGCTTTAAAAAAAATAAATAAAACCCCAAAAACAAAAGTTTAAGCCATAGTCTACCATCAATTGAGCATCTGAAATTATGTAAAACCTATAAAATAAGGGCTCAAATAGAATGGTAAAAGTGGAGTTAAATCTTTCAAGTGATATAAATCATCAAGTATTAAGTTCTTTGTACAAAAATATCCGAACACACAACTGCTGCAGTAATTACAGGTGAATCACTAGTAAATACCAGAAATGCTACCTGGTCACAATAGAAAGCAAATCAAACAAATTATTTATATCTTGTTATATTTGACAAATTGATACAGAAAGCATTAGGAAATTAAAGTCTTACTAAGAATATGGGTCACTTTAAATGAGTGTATGGCAGTCTATGAAGTAGAGGTTTAGTATGAAAAAATTTTTTTTTGTCCAAAGTATTTTAAATATTGTCAACTTTACAAATATATTGCTTACTGGTAAAATATTATACTAGTAAAAAAAAGAGTGCACCTTAGGGAAGGCTTTCTAGTCATTAAATAATTAAGTGCAAGTGGCTGCAAGATTAGTGTGACCAATTCTTAGTTATGGCAAGATAATTTGGTGATGGCAATAATTTGAAAATTTCCAGTATCCCAATATAGGTTTTAAAGCAATAGAATTTAGCTGCATATTATGAACTTTTCCATAATTGCCACATGAAATGAAACTCTTGAATCAAGCAAAAGTAGATTCATATTATGAAGGTTCCTTAAATGGGAGATTCTTAAAAGTATTACAGTACACTGAGAAAGTAATCTTAATTATTTTTCACTTTCCCTAATTTCTCATGCATATATACAATATTCCTCTTGAGCCATTACAAATGTAATGATGTCAACATAAAAATAAGATTCTGACTACAGCATGAACTAAGACAAACCATTCTAAAGTAAAAATTACAGCTACAACAGTAGAAGAGAAAGAATGAGATAAGACATTTGGGAAATAATGCTGCTGTGCCAACCTCTACATCGAATTCAAATAGTCTCTGAATATCAATGGGTGCCTTCTATGTTCTTCTTTGAGATCAATTATACCATATATCAGAACATTAGAAATAAAAACAGTAAGAAGCCACATGAGCCTATCGAGACTGTCCCAGTCAAGCCAATAGAAACTAATCAACCAAACAAGATCCTCATGCAAATCCCAAAGCACCCTAGGCTTGTCATACTTTTACATGTATACATAAGTCTACAACTAAAGGAAATAAACTATAGCTAAAGTATATGCTAACCACACCACAAGATTTAATAACTTTATAGTAATAACATGCAGTTTAACCTAATAACTAGTGTTAACTAAAAACTGCAATGTGCTTAGTCAAATATTACTTATATATGAAACCAAACATCCAGATACCTATCCAATCCTTTCTTAAATGTTGCAATCAACAACCTCCTGTGGAAAACCATTCCAAAATTTAACAACCCTATTACTGAAAGAATGATTTCTTACATAATAAATAGGCATGCTTTCTTCTTAATTTTTCCTTACCATGCCCCAGTCTTAAATGTGATAGGCTATTATTGAAGAATTTATTGTTTGTCTGTATTATCAATAGATGAAATATTTTGGACTATGTATAAATGTCCCTGTTGAAAAATTTGCCTTTCTACAGGGAAAACCTTCCTTAACTCCTTCAAGCCTTACTCATAGGCTCTTACCCTCAAAACCCAGAATCATTCCTTGTTGCTTTACATTGCACAAGTTCCTCTAGTCATATCTTAAGTCTTTCTGTAAATAAGGGGCCCAAACTTGTGCCAATAGGCCTGCCTAACATAGATATTATACAGCGTTTACTTATAACTTCCTTGCTCTTTGCCAACAATTTGTGATTTATTATACCCAGAATGCTATATTATCTCTTATTCTTGCTTCCAAAACAAAACTACCTTATAATTCCACCTGTTTCTCTTGGTCCACAGACTCAAGCCAATTTCCCATTCATATGTAGTTAAAACTTTATTTGAGTAACTTAGGTGAAGAACTTTCATTTTTACTATAAAAATTCATTTAGCCACTTATCTGCCCACCCAAAAGTATGTATCAAGATATCAATTTTGATCTATTATAAATTCTCATACTATTCCTTAATGAGGTAGCCAGTTGTATATTCTACAAACTTAGACCTTGCAATTAAGTTCACTGGTCTAAATCATTTTTAAAGTATTGAGGAACCATAGTGGCCCTATCACAATGAATCCCTATGGGACCCAGCTACTTCATATATCCCATGATGATTTATTGCCCACTTAGTTGTACACACACTGTTTTATTTTCCACAACAATCTGTTATCAACCTGTACCATAAATGTTACGCATAATGAAAGTCTAAATTATATATTCTTTAATAATCTCCTCAGTCAAATGCAGTCAGTAATGTATTCCATAAATTCTAAAAAGGTTGTCTGCTACCATGACCTACCCTTTCTAAAAACCATAGTGGGAAGTCAATATAAAGTATCTTGTGAGTCTTCTAAATTAATTTCTCTATAATGACCTTTCATTAACTTTTCCAGAATTTAACAACCAAGAAGATGTTAAGCTAACTGGCCTATAAATTCCCAAATCTTCCTTACTACCTTCTTATAAAGAGTACAAACATATGCTGTTGTCAGTCATTTTGTGCCTTCACCAAATAGTCATAGATTGCTAGTCACAAAAAATTCAGAAACAGTGCCTTTTGCAAATACTGGTACTTACCCTCTTTTCAGAATCTAGCATTATACATATATAATAATATATTATATATATATATATATATATATAATATTATATATTATATAAATATATATATAATATATATATTATATAATATATATATATATAATAGTACTATATATAATGACAATGGATTTACAGTTGCTGGCCGCAGTCGAATACTTTTTTATGTAGTCAAAAAAATCGATGTTCGACTAATCGAGATCGTTAACAATTCTATATAGCTAAATATTAAGATTTGTAAACAAAGCAGTCAGCCATTTTACAAGCTAAAACCATAGAACTAACACGTTGTTTTATTGGTGTTCAAACTTAAATTATAAACATTTATTTTACAGATTTATTAAATAGTTAAATTAGTGTGGTGATTGGTATAAATATTTGAACTGACAAAGCACTTAAAGCATTTTGTTAACAATTTATTAAGCAAACTAGCTAAAAAAATTTATATATTCTAGATGGCCAAAAATTTTGTTTCAAAAAAGGCCCAAGTAATTGGACTAATCTTATAAACTACCTTCAAAAATAAGTACGTATGTTTATGATATAGCATGATCATAATATATATTTATATATATATTATTATATATAGTTATATATATATATATATATATAACATAATTATTATAATATATAATATATATATATATTATACGATGTATACATTTTGGAATCCTTGAAATTTTAGTTAGAAAAATGTAAAAAAAAAAAAAAAAAAAAACAAGAATTAAACAAATGTCTCGAAATAGCATGTCTGATTCATGGACCTATTAGGTATTATAATATATTATATATATTATATATTATATTTATATTATATAATATTATATATATTATATCATATTAACCTATATATAGTATATATATATTATATATATATATTATATAGTATATACCGATTATATATATATATTATCATATATAATATATTAATATAGTATAGATATAATATATATATATAATATATATAATATAATATATACTATATATATATATATAAATATCATATATAATTATTTGTAAAGTATTACACTCCAGGCAATGTGAAGGGGCTGGAGCGACGGGTAACGCATTGGGGGACGTTTTCCCGATACCCGCCGAATAGGGGAGAGGGGCGGAGAAGAACCCCCGCGGACAACCAAATACCAAAGAGCGGTTCCCGGAGACCCTCCGCAGGGGGGGAAATAGTCCTACCCGTATAGTCCGGAAAAGGCCGAGAGACCCGACTCCTGCCATTCGGTGCTGGTATTACCCTTGGGTATTTCTTTAGTTTAAAAAACAAAACAACATTTAGGTGAAAGTCAAATATTTATTTATAGAAACGACGTAACCAAAAAAATGTCTCTAAATAGGCTTGTGCTAATCATATAGCTGATAATTATTAACAAAAAAATACTTTTTTTTTATTATATATATATAATTATATATATATATATATATATATATATAATATTTATATATATATATAGTAATATATATATATATATATATTATATATATAGTATATCGATACATATGGATAGATATCGCTAGATATCGGTTATTATCGATATTAATCGAATATCGAGCAACGTGCGCGGGGCCAGAATGTAAACGTTTTACGCATAGTAGGTATATATATATAATATATAATATATATATACTATATATATATATATATATATATAAATAATATTTAATATATATATAGTTAATATATATAACTATAATATAATATAGATAATATATAATAATATGTATTAGGCCCTATAATATAGTACTAAGATACGGCATGAGTCGAAAATTAAGAAACGACGAGATATATACTTTAAAAAAATAAATGACAGCATTAAAAAAGAATGAAAAAGAATGAATGGTGTACTTTAGAAAAAAAAGTTTAGCAGCTCTCAGAAAGTTATAGAAATTTTCCCATAGCTATTCTGCTTATAAAAAAAATTAGTGGGCCTCTGCTCGGTTTTCAAGGCAGAATTCCCATCCTAGTTCAGTTTATAAGATTTGGTAGTAGTAATGCTGAGGGGTGTCAACCCCCGAGTTGATATAAAAAATTCACAGGATCATATTTTAATAAATAATAATTTATACTGCAGGACGGAAAAATCTGTTACACTTCTCAAACCAGCCTAACGAAAAACCTCTCAAGTTGTTAAAAATCAAGAAAATTTTCTTTTTATTAAAAATAAAAAAAAGATTAAATAAATTTTAAATCAACAGAATATACTTTAAAAAGATGAGATAATGAAAGCTTAAAAAACGAAAATTGATTTAAGTCTTTAAGAAAAAATAGTTTAGATTCCTATCAAAGTTTAAATTTTCCATAGGCCATCTTATAAAAAAAAATTAGTGCGCCTCATGCTACGTTTTTGAGGGCCATCTAGTTCCGGTATAATGATAGATTTGTTAAAGGAATATACATAGAATTTTCTCTTTGTGCATACCTTACTGAAAACTTATTGGCATAAGCCATAGGAGTACGTAAGAGGCCGAAATGAAGACCTAACCTTGATGGTATCAAAATGAAAGTCTAATAGGATTTTAACAACTTTGAAGAGCTGTAATTTTTTTCATAAAGACTGCTAACATTTTCCTTTTCATTATTAATTATTTTTTTTTTAAAGAGGAGTCCTTTATTCTGTGATATTTTTATATTACCAAAAATAAATACAGGCGGGGGTGACAACCTTCTGCACTACTATTACTAGATATGTTAATTTAATAAATTCTCTGTGTAGCCTAAGGCAAAAACTTGTATCAATGTCATAACCTTAACAAGAGGAAACTGAAATGAGACCTAACTTGGAATGGATCAAAAATGAAAAAGTCTATGGGAGTTTTTAACAACTTTGAAGAGCTGTAACTTTTTTCTTAAAGATGAGGACAGCCACGTTTTGTTTTTCATTTTAATTTTTCACATTTGTAGTTAGGAACATAATAGTACAATAATTATATGGAAAATACAAGACTCTCCTTTTTAGTATTAAAATTTGGACGGGTGAAGCCCCTCTGGCTACTATTTTACCTATAGTTTTAATACAGGATTTACATGATTCACAATGGAAAGAACTCCACAATAAAACTCGACTCTGGATAGGCACATGTGATTTCTTACTGCCTCTTTATTTCCTATGTACCAATTCTTTGCTTAAAATAGTTACAAAGCACTGGGGTATTTTTGTCATACTTACCCCACATACTAATGTTAATAATATACTAAGCAATTATAGAAGACACCAAGCTCCTATAAATTGGGATATAAATAAAAGAAGTGTTTATGTAAAGAATAAATACCAATGCAAAAAATTAGCAAAGTTGATTATAAATGAAAAAGAAATAGGAATAAGGGCAAAATTAGAAAGAATCTTGAAAAGTGGCAATGTAAAATACTAAAGATGCTAAACAAAGCAACAACCAAAAAGAAAACACTATACTGGGTTTGGATGCAATGCTCTACAAGATGTGCAGAGAACAAACCAGAATTATATGTATATAGAACTGAGAATATGTTGATCTATTTATAAAATGTAACATCATTTATAGGACAAACGTTTCTTAGTTAAGTTATTAAATGGGCAGTCAAACCGTGTAGGTAGTGTCATGGGTACATTTAGTAGGCCTAGTTTCGTGTTTTAGTTGGTTAAATTTTCATATATGCCAAGTTGCCAGATTTTCCAAGTAAATTTATTCAAGACCTTTGACAAAGAAAGAGTTTGATCCTGAGGGTAATAAGGTTCGGTATCGAACTTTACAATAAATGAAAAAAAAAAAGAAAAAAAAAAAAAAAAAAAAATTGAAAAAACTTGTCATGGAGATCAGTGATTTGAAAAATTATAATGAATTGAAGTTCGTATGAAATATTAGATAAAACAAAAGTATTTCGGATCATTACCATTAATATTTTAGAAATAATATGTTTTGAAAATAGAGAGAAAAGAAATAAAATACTAAAAAAGATTAATAATTTATATAATTTGAAACATTCATTCAGTAATAGGGTTCTTACCTGTGGTTTTGTTTTTTCAGATTTGTTGTTTCTTTTGGATGGAAGATTCTCATTATTAAAGTCTTATAGAAATTAATCTTCGGGATGATAGCGCCTATAATTAAACTTGATTACAACTTAGTTAATAATTAATTCAGCGTTGAGGCAAGAGATAGAGATAGATTGAATAGTGGTGAATAGAAAATAAATTTACCTCCATAACCTATACAGCTTATACATTTTGTTGATATAATGAAATATTGAAAACGAACAAGCAATCAATAGACTTGTATATGAAGTAATGAACCATTTTT
>JABUQX010035847.1:30000-31080 GCA_015478945.1 Trachelipus rathkii | reverse complement strand
GTAGCGTATTGGCGTTATTTTTGTCTCAGTGGAAATCTAGCAGAATCTCATATTTATGATTATTATTGAATCTAATTATTATTATTATTATATATTATTATTATTTTTTAAT
Source organism: Trachelipus rathkii (assembly GCA_015478945.1). Taxonomy (NCBI): domain Eukaryota; kingdom Metazoa; phylum Arthropoda; class Malacostraca; order Isopoda; family Trachelipodidae; genus Trachelipus; species Trachelipus rathkii. The sequence goes on along the minus strand of JABUQX010035847.1, from coordinate 30,968 downwards.
TTTATTTTATTAATTTATTATACTTTATTATTATTATTATTATTATTTATTATATATTATTATTATTATTATTTATTATTATTATCATAAAGGTTTTTGGTTTTAATTCCCATTTTCTAGATATTTATTTTATGTTACCACTAATTCTAATTTCCTTAATAATAATCTAGGAAAATAATATACAGGAGAAGGAAGAAGATATATTTAATTAGATTTTCCCGGAACTATTTCGTCTCTATAGTGAGGCAATATTTCAGAGGATTATTTCTTTGTAAGCGATATGAGTCTTTAAATTGAGTAATATATTAATAATAAGTAAATCAAAATGATATTGGATTCTGACTGTAAATACATAAAATTTTATGTTAATGTACTGGTTGCGTAGTTTGATGTAGAGGCATCCGTCAATTTTAAGTTTTCTTCACTTCACTCGATCCGTAATTTTGTTAGTGTTTTAGAAATGATATTACTAATAGTCGATTACCATGTGCCGGTATTGAAAATGTCAAAGATTTGCTTGGGGACTGTTGAGAGTGTTGATATGCCCTGTCCCAATCTATCTTAGTGGTAACCATATATGTCGACGTACGTCTAACTACGGGAAGGTTTAAAATTGGTACACAACGTGATAGTTGATCGGGCAAAGCATTCTTAGTGCTAAAGGAGATGACAGTTGTATTGGATTATAGTTAGTCTGCTTTAATTATTTTGGAGGCGCTTTAGATTTTGAGGTGAGGAGAATTCCAAAAATATTACGAAGGCACTTCTTTTCCTTATGGACAAATATCATTGGAAGTTTTAAAGAAGAAATTTATCGATTTTTTCGGATTATTTTTACTTCTTTCTTTATTATATAATTTTGTAGGGGTTTTATTTAATTAGAATATTTCAACTGAATATTGTGGATGATCACAGTTAACTAAATTTTACTTAATGTGAGGCAAGATTTCTTCAATCAAAACGTTTCC
>JABUQX010035847.1:20000-25000 GCA_015478945.1 Trachelipus rathkii | reverse complement strand
TTCTCGAAATATTTCCAAGCTTTCGTACCGCTCACATGTTGGACAATTTCAAGGGATATGATTTATGAACGAAAGCAAAAATTAAATTTAAAATATTACAATTATTACAAATATAATAAGCAAGATTAAAACTAAAATTTGAAATATACAGAGAAAAACAAATGTGAAGTTGATATTTAGATTGTGTCTTTTTCCTTTCTTATTTTCTATTGTAAAAATATTTAGTAATCAGACATTTCGTTAATAATTTTTATATGAGTGTCCGGTCTATGGCTTTTCTTATAAGAAGGGACTCCGCCAGGCCTAAGATCGAAAATTCCCTTTTTTAATCAAAATTTGAGTAGTAATGTACTATTTCATATTGGTTGTCAATATTTTTGTGTCTTCCTTATGTGCTGAAAATCTTATTTGGTTATTGACCTGTGCCTGCACATACGTTGCCGAAGGGGTTATTCGTGTAATAACAATGTAAAGTGGCGTTACTCCACTCTCATTTGGCAGGAATTGGTATACGACGTTGGTACACTCGCCAAACAGATGGCTACATCACGAGCCACTTAACGCAGAAGACAACTTTGTTAGGCAGATTAATAACTTCTATAGGTGATTGCTTCATATATTTTTTCCTTGGAAATGATAGAAAAGAATGAATTTTCAATTTGTGATTCCTTGGAAGAGAATGCTTCAACCAGGTCTGTCTAGTAATATAGAAGATGAGTTTTTTTATTATCCTCTTTTGTCTTTATATATATATATATAATATATAGTTATATATATTATAATTATCTATATTATGATATATTATATTATATTATATATATAATATATATATGTATATATATATTAATAATAATATATATAATATATATATATATATATATATTATAAATATATATATATATATATATATTATATTAAGTATTATATATATATATATATATATAGATATTATATATATATAATATATAATATATATAATAATTATTACATTTATATACTATTTATATATATAATATATATATATATATATATTATATATATATATATATATATTATATATATATAATATATTATATAATATATATATATAAATATAACTTTACAAACACAAGTAAATAAGAGTTCCCGAGCCGCCACTGTAATAATAACTATATTAATAGCTATGTTTTTAGATTTTTTGTATATGCTTTTTATTGCATATTACTTACCTACTATATGTATAAGAAATTGTTATAATATTTATATATATATATATATACAGTGAGCGAGCTCGTAAAATTGGGATGGAGGAGGCTGCAAGGTTATTTATTATATATTTTATATATATATATATATATATATAATATTATTATATATACTATATATATATATATACATATATATTATATATATTATATATATAATATTATATATATATATTATTATATATTATATATATATATATATAATTAATTTATTATTAAATTTTAATTTTAAACTATATATAAATATATATATATATATAATTATATATTTATATATTATATATATATATTATTATATATTAATTAATCGATGAGGACACGGGAGTTCAGTATCATAAATAGTTGGTTTGCTGCGGGTCATTGGAACAATAAGTTATTCCTTGTTTGAACTTTGCGGATATCAGGTCGAAATGTCATGAAGAATAATCAAACGGCTCTGGGAGCTGTGCAGGTTTATAAAAACAGTCAAGATAAAAGTAGGAGTTTTACTCATAAATCATATTAAAAGAAATACCGATCACAAGATTCAAGAACGATAGTACGAAACGCAAAAAAAGCCCTTATCATAAAATCTCTGCCTTTTTATAGTCTTTGGCAATCTCTTAAATATACCTCAGTAACTAACATTAATAGCTAATCAATTCTTTAGACTGAAGAAAGGGGTATTTTTTTTTTTATTAAATTATCTTCTATAATCGTATTAAGGCTAATAGTTTTTACATCTTCAATTGCCAAATAATTTCTTTAATAAAATAAATATAAATGAGAATTATGAAATATTCTAAACTTAATAAATAATAGCGAAAATCATAATAATAGTCTTTCAAAATTAATAAATAACTAGATGAATTCACATTGAGAACCATGGCTTTAGGCAAGTAACTTGGACAACACGCCACCTCCTAAGACATACAAAGTGACGTGACATCTTATCGTCTTGAAAAGAACGTCAATGGGATATTCTTGCGCCTTCGAAAAGAGTACAAGTCTTTCCTACGATATTTGTACTGTGCCATTGCTTTCATCCACGCTGAAGTGTTTCTTATTTCCTCGATCTTCGGGATCGTTCCTCTGTTTGGTCCGTTTTGTTCTTCATCTTGGCCTTTCGGACACTGAAATTTTGAATTTGACTGCGGGAGTCGGAGTCGGAGTCGGGTCGCGGATGTTCGGATTGTGTTTCGGTAGTTTTGAAGAGGTGGAGTCGGAAGTCGGGAGTCGGGAGTCGGAATTTGAGAGGGTGTACGAGTCGGAGTCGGAGTCGGCGATTCGGTAATTTCAAGAGGTCGGAGTCGGAGTCCGGAGTCGGAGTCGGTAAACCTTTTAAGATTAGAGTTGGAATCGGGAAAATTTTTAAACACTTGACAAAGTTATAAATTTGTGACCTCTGTAGATGACTTTCAATCACATCATGCAAGTTTATTGACTTTCGACATCCCTTACACATCACAAAATGCAATTGCAAACTTCGAAGATTTTAAACCAGCACTTATGTTTCAATTTGGATTATTTTCTAATAAATTCACCTTATCCCATCTATATTTAAGATACTAAGAAAGAATAAAAGACTCCATGGTACGAAGAGAAAATTTCTCCATGACAATATATATATGTACTAGCTGATTGTTTATATTGATCCAATCTACCGGGTAAGCTTAACTGAAGAACAACAACAAAAAGCTAAATATCTGCACTTTGAAATGTGGCCATTTGTATTAAAGGGTTGCAGGAAGTTCAGGAAGAAAAACATCAAAACATATTGTAAGTGATGAAACTAAACTATCTCCGTTAATACCTTCTCAAGTATATTTCTTCCAGAAAGTTTCAGAAGATGAGTATGAAAAGCCTCTAGATATTGAAGAGCTTAGTCGAAAGCGTCGATTGGCTCAAGAAAAATGGTCAAGGTCCTTCCTAATCCTTGTACACAATATTCCATAAACTTTAAGTAAAATTCTCTCTTACTTGCACTGAAAAAATTGGAAAAAATTTTATTGTAACTTCGAAGAGTATCAAGACATTGTCTACAATAAGCTTGAAATTGCTGATTTACTGCTTCTACCTCAACCAGTTAGCGTGGAACTGCTTTTTTCTGCTCTTCGCATTATAAAATAAGACCAAAGAGGAAAATTAAGGAGAACCTGGCAGATTCTATTCTATTTTTAAGAACTAATCATGCAATGAGTAGATGATATTAGATGCAAGTTCATGTAACGTAAGTAATGAGTAGTATTATATTTATTATATATTTATATATATATTTATATATATAATATATATATATACTATATATATATATATATATATATATAATATTATATATATTATATAAATATATATATATATATATAATATATATCTATATATAAATATATAATTATATATACCATTATATTATTATTATTATATATATAATATATATATATATAGTGGTGATATAATAATATATATATATATATATTATATATATATATATATATATATTATATAATATATATATATATTAATCCGTAGACCCCTTCTAAAATTATTTAAGTTATCAAAATTTTTTTATGGCTTAAGAGTCTCTTTAATTTTATAATTGTTTTATAAAAAATAAAAATAATAGTTAATCAAGCAAACTAAGAGTATACTTTATTATTAGAAATGAGGAAACATATTTGTAGTTGGTGAAGATTTCTTAGTTGAAGTGGCTGTTGTTCCATATATATATATATATATATATATATATATATATATATAATATATATATAATATATTATATTATATATATATACTATATATATAATATATATATATATATATATATATATAATATATATAATATATATATATATATATATATATATTATTTTCTTTCTTTCTTTCCTCTCCAGGAGGATTTTCTTTTCCTGTCAGAGCGCAAGCATCTTTCTCAGTCGGTCCCCGGCTCCTGCATATTCCTCTTTCTTCAGACGCTCTCAATATTTGGTAGGCGACCAATATTACCAGAGAGTCCATCCACGATTACCGCCCTTCTCTTCTTCGGATCTTCCCTTTGTCTTCGGCCCTCTAGGTGTCCTTCCATCTTCTTTTCGCATTTTCTCCATGCTCCATTTGCCTCATCAGATGTCACCACCATCCTAATCTCCCACATCCATCTTTCAGTGTCATTCTTCTTCACACCTATATTCTCTAATAACTCTTTCTTCATTCTTTGTTCTCTCTTACTCTCTCCAATCATAGTTCTTAATATCCTCATCTCCAGCCGCTTGTATTCTACTTTCCTCTCTTCTCGTTGTTGTCCATGTTTCCGTCCGTACGCAGTTGTTGGGAAGTCATTATGCTGTTAATAAATCGCTTTTTTTAACCTTCTATTCGATGTTTCTATCTTGTCATAATGGGGGTATTACCGCTTTATAACTAATCCCAACTTTTCCATCTCTTCGCAATAATCTCTCTCCACTTCCTCCCCTCTGTTAAAACACCCTCCGAGATTAAATTGCAGGTTATTTACGCTTCACCTTCTCCTCTTCTCACATCATTCTTCATCCCTCGTCATTTCCTCCAGTTTACTGTCTAATATCTCTGTCTTCTGTTATGTCATTTTAATCCCATTGCTTCGCTATCAACTCCTTCGCAAAAACAACTACCACCACCTCTCAGGATCGCCTTCCTCTTCTCTCGATCAACATGCCATATCGTCCGCGCTATGCCATTATGGTTTCCCTCAAAATTCTCCCAGTCATAGGAACATGATACAAGTCTATATAAATAATTTAT
>JABUQX010035847.1:12500-15000 GCA_015478945.1 Trachelipus rathkii | reverse complement strand
ATGGTTCTGGTCCAACGTCGGTATTACTTGTTCATTATTTTTTTTCAATGTCATTTCGAGCTTTCATTAGATAACTTCGACCAATGGTTTGTCCAGTCGGTCATTATTGGTATTCATTGTTTATTTTCTGTGGCATTTTTCTGCTTCACAAGTAAACTTTTCACACATATTGGATGTGTCACATCGTTGATACTCAGTTATTTTATTTTCAAATAGCATTTTCTGCTTCACAGGTAACTTCAACAATGGATGTGTCCACAGTTGGTATTCATTTTTATTTTCAATAGCCATTTCCTGCTTCACAAGCTAACTTACAACAATGGATGGTGTCCACGTTGGTAACCTTTTTATTTTCATTTTCCGACACCCTATTTGTCTCAGAACCTAGCGCGCCTGGGAATATTTCCAATGTTAAATTACATTAAAACGCATTCGTGTTCGACAAAGAGCTTCGAGCGTAACCCGTATAAAACGGGAGTGACGAACCAAATTTTGCTTCAGAAGGGCTGTCCCAAGGGTGTTACCAATAGCAGGCAATTTTCTACTCTCTCGCCTGTGAATATGATGGTTTTTCTACCAAACTTCTTATTTCGCAATTACGCCATTAACACCCTTATCCGAAGATATAGATACGTCGCAATTGCATTTAATAAGGAACATGTCGTCACTGGCATAGAATGAGATGTACTGCGTTTGTATATATCCTGACATGACATGTTATAACGGATAATAGATTTTACCATTGATCGTGCAAGACATTTGCCGCGTCCTTTACATCTTTTCTCACGTCCAACACACTCATTCGTCTTCACAAAAAGAATTTTGACATGCCGATGCAAGAATCCACTTTGTTAATTAGGTTTCAATTGTACGTGAGGCATGTTGTACTTTCTTTGGGACGTGCCATCTTCTCTTCGCTGTCTTGTTACCGCGGTTAAAATTATTATCAAAATATTGCCGATTACGTGAGAAATCTGTTTTTCCATTTTTGGCAGAATGAACAAACTGCTGGAAATACGTAGGCCGCCTTCTAGTGGCATATCACAACAAAACTATTGGTGTATTGGCGATTGAAGAGTAGTTTATCGGTTTATTTTATCCCTCGTTTAATACCATATTTTGCCATAGAAAGGTTAAAAGTCTTGCTTGTTTGAAACAAAGGTATCTTACCCTTTCTTGAAGAAATCTATCCGCGTGAGAAGCCAAGTTTCGTTTACATGCTAGAGGTGCTTTGCTCTACGCGATGAAACAGCTAAGTCCTCTGGGCAAACAGTGTGAAGAAGAAGGGGACGGATTGAGCCCTGATTGAGAAGAGTCTTATTTTTTTCAATTGCAAAGTTCCTGGTAGTTGCGTTTCGGGCTTCTCTCAGGCTATCCTATCGTCTTCAATCTTTCTTAGAGCTTGCATCTCCTTTAGCTGCTCTGTTCTTGAGTTGGGCATTCCTTTCGCTCTTTCTGCTTCCTCTGTTCCTGAGTTGGAGACAATTCCTTATCAAGCTTCCTCATTTCTTGAATTGAGCATTCCTTTCAGCATTCTTCTCTCTTGAGAAGAGTCAATTCTTTTACCGCTACCGTTCAGAGCTTCAATAGCGCTCTTCTGCCTCCAGAAACCTTTCTTCTTTTGCTAGGATTTCTCTCTTATGCTTGATGAATTCAAGAGACTCATTTGGCTTTTTCTAGGACTTAATGCTTTAGACCATTTGCGCACAGGATTGGCATAGGGTCCATTTTAATGTTGACAAAGTGGAGAAACCGTGAAGAATAAGAGAGATGTGAGTATCTGAATCCAGCAAGTATGATGAAATAATAATAATGTTGTTAATGATTTCCTTTCTCGGACAAAATGCCACGCAAAAACTGTCGAGAATATTTTATAGTTGAGGACACGGGGGTGATCTCGCAAGATTCAACTTAAATAGAGTCTTTTTTCTCTAGTACGGATTTTGGAACGAATACATAAATTCCTTTTAAACTTTGTGCACCTAGCAGATTCAGTGTCCAAAACAACTTTCAAATAAAAGAAAAATATAACTTACCAAAAAACACGAGTTCTAGAAGAAAACAAGCTACGACTGTAACTGAAGCTGATTACTAACAATACAAAACACCACAGACAAACAAAACACGAACACTAAAAAACAAAAGTATAGGAGTATAATTATACTCATAAAAAATTCATATTAATTAAAAAAAAGAAAAAGACCGAATATAGCATCACAAGATCATACTCATAGAGAAACGATAGTATCGAAAACGCCCAGAAGAAATAAGCGAGCTTATCATAAACATCTCTGCCTGATTTTTATAAGTCTTTGGAGCAGATTATCTATAAATATAGCAGATTAACTAAAAATATAGTAGTCAATTTGCCATACATAACTTTGAGATAGTCTAAACTGTAGTATTATCTTCTTCGTATTTGACAGATAAATATATTGTGTGAATTTACATTTCAATTGCCAAATAATTAATTTCTTATTATTAAATATAAATTGAGGTG
>JABUQX010035847.1:2500-5000 GCA_015478945.1 Trachelipus rathkii | reverse complement strand
TTCTATTAAATAAAATAATATACTCTTAGTTTGCTTTGATTAACTATTATTTTTATTTTTATAAAAAATTATATATTATAGAAGATTAAGCCATAAAAAAATTTTGATAACTTAAATAATTTAGGGAAGGGTCTACTGGAATTATATAATATATATATATATATAATATATATATATATATATATATATATATATAATAAATATTTATATATATATTAATATATTATATATATATATGTATATATATATATATATATATATATATATATATATATATATATATATATATATATATATATATATATATATATATATATATATATATATATATATATAATATAGTATATATAAACTACTACATTACTTAGTTACATGAACTTGCATCTAATATCATCTACTCATTGAATGATTAGTTCTTAAAAATAGAATAGCATCTGCCAGGTTCTCCTTAATTTTCCTCTTTGGTCTGATTTTGTAATGCGAAGAGCAGAAAAAGCAGTTCCACGCTTACTTGCGTTGGAGGTAGAGCAGTAACAGCAATTTCAGCTTCTTGTACAAGGTCTTAATACTCTTCGAAGTTAAATAAAATTTTTCAACTTCTTTCAGTGCAGCAAATAAATTTTATTTAAAAGTTATGGAATTATTGTTTGTACAAGGATAGGAAGGACCTTGACCTTTTTCTTGAGCCAATCACGCCTTCGACTAAGCTCTTCAATATCTAGAGCCTTTCATACTAATCTTCTGAACTTTCTCTGAGAATAACTTGAGAAGGAGTAAGTAACGGAGATAGTTTTGTAGGTTTTCAATGCACTTACAATACGGGGGGGGGGGTGTTTAGATGTATCCTTTTCTTCTTGAACTTCCTGCAACCCTTAAATACAAATGGCCACTTTGCAAAGTGCAGATTTAGCTTTTTGTTGTTGTTCTTCAGTTAAGCTTACCCTGTAGATTGGATCAATATAAACACCAGCTAGTATAATATCATTGTCAATGAGAGAAATTTCTCTTCGTACCATGGAGTCTTTTATTCCTTCAGTATCTTAAATATAGATGGTATAAGGATGAAGGTTGAATTTAATTAGAATATAATCCCAAATTGAAAACATAAGGTGGCTGGTTAAACTTTCGAAAGTTTGCAATTGCATTTTGTGAATGTGGAAGTCGAAAGTCAATAACTTGCATGAAGTGATTGAAGTCATTCACAGAGTCACAATTTATAACTTTGTCAGTTTAAAATTTTCCGACTCCAACTCTATCTTAAAAGTTACCGACTCCGACTCCGACTCCGACTCCGACCTCTTGAAAATTACCGACTCCGACTCCGACTCCGACTCCACCCTCTTCAAAATTACCGACTCCGACTCCGACTCCGACTCCACCCTCTTCAAAACTACCGACTCCCCGACTCTGCGACTCCGACTCCGACTCCGACTCCGCAACCCTGGTTATAAGTGCCTGCATAAAGGCGGGTACTTCGAACATGTGTTTTAGAAAAAAAGAAAATATAATTTAGATTTTATTTTGTTATTTGCAATTTTTTGGTAAAATTAATTTTTTTTTAAATAATAGAATATATAATCTACAGAAAATTTAAAAGCTGCAAACTTAACCACAGGAAATGTCAATGTCAATGTCAAACTATTGGCATTGTAACCAGTAAGTCCGATTATTATAGACCCTATTTTAAGATTTTGAACCTAGAGCTAGGGCCTAGGTTAGAAGTTGGAAATTAATGCCAGATGCGGACTAATTGTATATATTGTTTTTGTATAATGCCGTATAATAAATATGTTAGGCCAGTATTTGAATATTGTCTACAATTTTAGCCCCCTTATTTAGGAAAAGACATAGATATGCTGTCATTGGGTCTATTTACTCAAATTGAATGGGTCTCTCGATAGGCCCATCTGCCAGCTTCAACGCCTAGACTCTATTTTATGAATGTTTATAGCTAACCAAAGTAAAATTTAGTATAAACACAAATTTTATTTTATTTCACAGTTACTTACCCTTCTGATTTTCCCTTTTGATTTATAGGGAATGAATAAATCACTTAAAAAATAATTCTATATCAAACTTAAAAAAATTTTGCTTACAAATTATATTTCGCTTGACGTCACAAATCTGAAAATTCAAAAAAATCAATAAAATCAAAAAAAATCAATAATTGATTTTTTTCTAAAAGAAAAAAAAATCTAAAAAATCACCAACCCTGCAATTGCCCAATAGCAAAAGGTTTAGCTCATACCCAGCAAAAAAATTCCTGTAGGATTACATCGATTCCTATCTATAGTGTAAGCTTAGCTCTTTCACAATCAAATTCGTCACTACCTTTATCACTGTCGTATCCCAGTATAAATAGATAATCGCATCCGTATTATCTGTATCTTTTTAATAATTATAGATACAGAAATTTTACAGGAATCCAAAAATTCGTAAAAGCTTCAATTTTAAATAGTTCTTTGTGCAAGGGATTGAAATCTCAAAAATAAAAATTTTA
>JABUQX010035846.1:30000-37500 GCA_015478945.1 Trachelipus rathkii | reverse complement strand
TTTTGTGAATTTTTTAAAGGGTTTTTTGTAAGAAGGGAATATGTGTTGTTGTCATCTAACAGAGTATTGCATTTGTTAATATAATCTTGAGTGTTGAGAATGACAATATTGTTTCCTTTGTCTGAGCGAGAGATAGTTATGTTATTGTTTCTTTGGAGAGAGGAAAGGGCAGTATAGAATTTAATTTATGATAAATATTTAAGAACAATTTTCTTCTATTCAAAAGGAATCCACTAGTCTCTTTTAATTAAGGCATTGTAATCTTATTAATATTGGCGTCCTAAGCTATTTTGATTTTGAAACTATATATATATAGTATATTATATATATATATATTATATTATATAATATATTATATATATATATATATTATAATATATATATATATATATAGTATACTATATAATATACTATATATTATATATATATAATATATATAAAAATATATTATATATATATATATATATAAATATATATATATATTATATATTATATATATATAATATATATATATGATTATATATATATATGTATATTATTTATATATATAAATATATATATACTATATATATATATATATATATATATATATATATATATATATATTATATAGATGGTCAGATTTTTTAAATGCTCACAGTATGTAACTAGAGAGAGCCTCTACAGTAAAACAAATTATATATTGGAATCAGCGGAAAATTTCTAAGGATGGGATTTAACTTTTTTTTTTTTTTTTTGCTTATTTGTTGAAAAATATTTTTAAAAAATTATATTCCCCCCATTTAGGGGGCTCGAAGCCGACGGGGACAGAGGGGGCGGACGTTTCATACCCCGGAGGTGATGGTCGGAGGAACCCCCGACACCCAAAGACCAAAGATCGGGGGTTCCGGAGACCATCCCGGAGGGGGGAATTAGTCTTACCCCGTAGTTCCCCGGAACCGAGGAGAGACCCGACTCCTGCATCTTTTGCGGTTTACCCTATGGTATTCCTTTAGTTAAAGTAATTCCAAAGTGTTTTGAAGTAAAATTATTATTTTTTTAACTAAAGGAATACCATAGGGTAAACCGCAAAAGATGGCAGGACGTCGGGGTCTCTCGGCCTCCCGGTGGACGAGACGGGGGCGGACTTGGCTTTGGTGTCTTTGCGGGGGTTCCTTCCGGACATCCCCTCCCCGTACAGGGGTGAAACGTCCCCCCTCTGTCCCCCGTCGGCTCGAGCCCCCTAAATGGGGGAAATAATTTTTAAAATATTTTTTCGATGAATAAGCAAAAAAATAAAAATAAAAAAAAAATTAAATAATCCCATCCTTTAGAAAATTTTCGCTGATCCAAATATATAATTTGTTTTTACTGTAGGAGCTTGCCGGTCCCCTAGTTACTTACTGTGAGCATATAAAAATTCTGACCATATATAATATATATTATATATATATATATTATATATTATATAATATATATATATATATATATATATATATTATATAATATATATAATATATATATATATATATATATATTATATATAATATATATATTACAGCACTCATTGTGGAACAAATAATAATATTTTAAGTCGAAATAACTAAAAAATTAAATAAAATGAATTTGAAAATAAATCAATTATCAAGCAGAAAAGTGCAAGATGTGTGTTCAGCGTATAGCAAATCAGTTTTTTAATTTTCTTTACCTAAATAAAAAATCATTACCAAACCATTCCAATACTAAATTATTTTTAGGAAATGTGGTCTACAAAAGGTCCTATATAATAATATATATATATAATATATATATATATATATATATATATATATATATATATATAATATATTATATATATATATATATAATATATATATATATATATATATATATATATATATATATATATATTATATATATATTATATATAGATACTTTTATATATATATATATATATAATATATTATATATATATATTATATATATATATATATATTATATTATATATATATATATATATATATTAATATATATATTATAAACAAATCTTAAAGGAGAAAATAGAAATAATTTTTAAGTTTTTGCATTTTCTCTAGAGAAAGAATTATATTAATATATTTAAGCACAAATTTTCGTTTTTTGTTCGCGAAACTCTCTTAGGTGCAGTTCTTTGTAAAACTAAAGTTAAATTTAAATTATTAACAATTAAAAAATTTCATCCTTGACGTATTATTAGATTTAAGATTTTTATAGAAATTAGTGGAGTTCATAATGTTGTTAAGAGTGGGATTAATATTGAATTCGCCTTTTTGTCTATTGTAATTATTGGTGTTAAATGCAGTAGGATTCAAATAGTTTTCTTCTGTGTAAATCTTTTGAATGTATGATAGGAGTCAACTGTTGTTAATGTCTATAGTGTGGTTATGTGTGGAACGATGTAATGTAAGGGCAGAATATTGATTGTCATTGGTAAGGTCATGTTTGTGTTGGTACAGTCTATGCTTAAAATCATGAGTTTCGCCGATGTAAATGGAGTTGCAATGAAGGCAAGGAATTTTATAAACACATTGGGTAGTGGGTCGATTTATGTTAGGTCTTAGAATAGCTTTGAGGGGTAGATTTCCTGAATTTTCCTCATCACATATTACCAATTCTGAAGATTTTATCATCAAAACCAGAAACATAAACCCACACTCCCACTCCCTCGTAAGTTTTGATGTAACTTCACTCTTCACCTCTGTACCTGTCCCTTTAACCCTTTCACGTTTTATTAATGAAAACAATTTCATATTACCTTTTCCTTTTGATATTTTAAAACAATTAATCCTACTCACCCTGGAACATAACTTTTTCGAATTTAATAACACGTTTCTGAAACAAAATTCTGGACTTAGTATGGGTTCTCCCCTTTCTCCTGTATTAAGTAATATTTTTATGGAACTCCTTGAAATTTATTACATATTTCCTAACCCCATCATGACTAATGTTACTTGGTACAGATATGTAGATGATATTTTTGCATCTATTCCTCCCAATATTAACCCACATGAATGGGACTAAAACCAACACTATTAACCCTAACATTAAATTCACCATTGAAACTTCCAGAAATAATTCCCTACCATTCCTTGACGTTCTTACAACCTGGTCAAATAATCTCACTACTCTCCAATTCTCTGTTTACCGTAAACCTACTTACAACCCAAGTTACATACATTGGTTTTCATCCCATTCAACCAACACAAAAATAGGAACACTTTCTTCCTTATTTCTCAGAGCTCTAAGAATATGCTCTCCCTCTTTCCTACAATCCGAATATGATTACCTTTTCTCTATTTTTAACAAACTTTCCTACCCCATCTTCATTATACAACGAGCACTTAAACTAGCAAAAAAATCCTTCTATCAACCGCACACTCATAACCACTCTAAAAACAATCCTTTCTTACCCATTCCTAACATTCCTCTTAAACAATTAAAAAACATCTTACCCAATAATTTCAATCTTACCTCTTCAGGAAATCTACCCCTCAAAGCTATTCTTAGACCTAACATAAATCGACCCACTACCATACCCCAATGTGTTTATAAAATTCCTTGCCTTCATTGCAACTCCTTATGCATCGGCGAAACTCATGATTTTAAGCGTAGACTGTACCAACACAAACATGAACTTACCAATGACAATCAATATTCTGCCCTTACATTACATCGTTCCACACATAACCACACTATAGACATTAACAACATGACTCCTATCATACATTCAAAAGATTTACACAGAAGAAAACTATTTGAATCCTACTGCATCCTTAACACCAATAATTACAATAGACAAAAAGGCGAATTCAATATTAATCCCACTCTTAACAACATTATGAACTCCACTAATTTTTATAAAAATCTTAAATCTAAAATATAAATTACTTTTTAAATTTTTATTGTTAATATTAAATTTAACTTTAGTCTTACAAAGAACTGCACCTGATGAGGTTTCCGAACAAGAAACGAAAATTTGTGCTTTAATATATTAATAAAAAATCTTACTTTAGATAAAATACCGACTCTTCTAAATTATTTACAAGTTTTTCTTTAACCCTTTAGGTAACGTGGCTTTTTCATGACACCAAAGTTTTTAGTCGAGGAAAATTATATTTTTTGTATATATATATTGATATATATCTCTATATATATTTATATATATATATATATATATATATATATATTATATATATATATTATATATATATATATATATATATATATATATATATATGCTGATGATTTGGTAGTATATATACAGTATATATTATATATATATATATATATATATATATATATATATATATATATATATATATATATATATATATATATATATATATATATATAATATATATATATATATATATATATATATATATATATATATAATATATATATATATATATAATATATATATATATATATATATAGTATAGTATTATATATATATATATATATATATTATATAATTATATTATATATATATATATATAATAGTATATATATATTATATATATAGCTAGATGACGATTGATCGTCCCATCACTAATGTTATATTATATAATATATTATATATATATATATAATATAATTATATATATATATTTATATATATATATATATAATATATAATATATATATACTGAGTGATGGGACGATCAATCGTCATAGTCATCGTCAAAATCGGCATATTTTTTTCAATTGTCATCGTCATCGTCAATTTTATGCCATTAATTAAACAAATATTAAGAATTTGGATAATATTAAAACTAAATAAAATTATATATATAATATATATATATATATATTTATTATATATATATATATATATATATATATATATATATTATATTATATATATTATATATATTTAGAATCAGATAAAGAGCTCTAATTCAGCACTCAAGCTCTGTAAATATTAAAATATTTTTTGAAACCACTTTATCTTAAGAAAAAAATAACTAAACATAAAGTTTACGTTTCGGGACTTATATCCTTGGTCCCCTCATCAGAACTGATGAGGGGACCAAGGATATAAGTCCCGAAACGTAAACTTTATCTCGTTTAGTTATTTTTCTTAAAGTGGTTTTAAAAAATATTTTGAATATATATATATACTATATATATATTATATATATATATATATATATATATTATATATATATATATATATATGATATTATATATATATATTCTTCTTAACTATCTTTTTTCCCCAAGATTGGGAGTAAGGTGCGCTACAAGCATCGGAAAGAAAAGTAGTAGGAGAAATGACAAATGTCGGAAAAGAGAAGCCCATAAATTGTAGAACTTTCGCATCACTAGACAAGAAAATCCACCCTAGAGCTCATGGGACCGAGGGACCCTCACTATGGTAAATCGTCAACGTAAGGGTTCATCCCTTGGCCAGGTGGGCCACAACCATGCCCCCATACAAAACCCCGCCATTCTCTCCTATAATGCACCTTTATTCTCGCCACTGCCACTCTGCCAAACTCACATTTCTCTCCTTCAGACATTCGTTCACCGACTCAATCCACTTTCTCTTCGGACTCCCAGCCGGTTGGTTCCCACACACTCACCACTATACATCCGCTTAAACAACCGACTATTCATTCATCCTTTCCACATGACCAAACCATTCTCAACATACTTTCATTTATTCTCTCATTTACCCCCTTTCTTCACACCAACAAACTCTCTAATACGTTCATTCTCATTTTTATCAATTCTTCTCACACCTAGCCATGCCCCTAAGATTGTCCATCTGAACACATTGAACTTTAGAATCTATACTTCTTATTCAGACCATAGTCTCACTACTACTATACAATAACACAGGTAACAACATACCCTCATGTAAGACCCTAGCCTACTCAAGACTTAGTCCCTTTTACATCACTAACGATTAATTGCACTAGCAACCTTCCTGCCATTCACACCTTTCCTACTACACTCTGAATCATCCGCTCCCTTTTCATCCAACATACCCTAAATATTTAACTCAGACACCTGTTCCAGCTGCTCACCATCTAACATAACTTCCACTGCGAGGACTGTCCTCACTACAACCATAACCTTACTCTTATCACGTTTACTTTCAAAACCCCTCCTTTTACATTACCCTGCCAAATTCTATACCATTCCTCTCCAAACTCTCTTCAGATTCGGCACACAGCAAACCAAATCATCCGCATAATAATAGGTAGGCACCCTCCACTCATCTCCATTCTCCATTCATTCTACACCATTCTGCCATCCCGCCTCGAATTCTTCATAACCCATCCATATAGAAATTAAATAACAAGGATAAATAAACAAACCCGTCTCACTCCGCCCCCCCCACATATTAACCCTAACAATCACCATGACACCATCATTTTACACCACGCTTCACTATCCTCATACATACTTTTGATTTCCATTCAGAAGCCTACCACAACACCATATATCACTACCACCTGCCATAAAGCTTCCCTATTAACTCTATCATACGCATGTTGCACCATAAACCTAAAACAATTTATTTTCTTCTTCCCTCATTTTTCTCTATCAATTTGTTTTCAATGGTAAGATTTTGATCACACATCCTCTACCACTCCTAAACGCACCATTGTTCTTCACCAATCAGTCCTTCAGGTACTCGACCAAAATAGCAGCATATACCTTTCCCTACAACACTCAATAAACTTATTCCCTATAATTCCACAGTTCCCTTTTCTCCCTTACCCTTATATAAGGGTTACTATTACGCTCTCCTCCAATCCCTTGGAACTATACCCTCCAATAAAACGCTTTATTTACACAACTTCCAAATCCAATCAATCCCATCTCACCTCCGTTCTTGATCATTTCACCAGTAATTTCATCGATACCTGCAATTTATAATTCTTCAACTTTCTCACTCTACCATTACCTCCTCCTTATAATAACCTCATCCCAAAAACTCTTCCTTCTTTGCACATCAAACCCACACCATTCACTATCACCTCTTCATTACTGTTAATAGTTGTGCAGATTTTCGAAGTGTTCTGTCCCCACTCCCTTCACATCCATTTTATCAGTTACAAAAACAGCACCATCCCTATTATTATTCTAAGCAGATTCCCCTTTTTCTCATTCTTAAACTGTTCGCGCTTCTTCCAGAGAAGAGCTTCCTATTCACCTTGTAAGTCCCCAATTCATTCCTCCTTCCAAACTTTTCATTTACCTCTTCTTTTTCTCCTACGTATGCCCACCTTTTAGTATTTCTTTTTTCCTCCTTATTATAATTCCAGCATCTTTCTTTTGAGACTCATTGCTTTTAGTACATTCAACCACGCTTCTTTTTTACCTTAACCGCTTTGCATCACCTCTTCATTTCCACCATTCCTGTTAACATTCTTACTTCCTTACTTTAGCACATTCCACACACACTTCCTTTGCACTACCAACAATTGCTTCCTTTTCATTTGCTCCAGATATTATTCTCGTTCA
>JABUQX010035846.1:0-25000 GCA_015478945.1 Trachelipus rathkii | reverse complement strand
AATGAACTTGCTAGTCCCATCAACGATTACAGCTCCCTCCTTATCTTAAATTTTAAATATTTATACATCCATCATTATTCCTAACTGAGGTAGCCAATTTGCTATCATCTGCAAACTTGGAAACCTTACATTTAAGTCCCTAGTCTAAATATTTTATACATATATGAAGAAGAGCAACTTGACCTAAGAAATCGTTACAGACCACAAACATGTCTCCTCATTTCCATTAATAAATACTTTTCTTTCTTTCTTTCATTCTTTACCTACCTCTTCTTCCCAAGACTGGGAGTAAGGTGCGCTACAAGCATCGGAAAAGAAAAGCAGTAGGAGAATATGACAAATGTCGAAAAGAAAGCCCAGCCTTACCGCCCCCTCTGTACCATTAATTAGTGAAAACTCATCACAGACAGAAAATCCACCCTTGAGCTTCATGGGACCGCGACGGGCCCTCACTATGGTAAATCGTCAATGTAAGGGTTCATCCCCTGGCCCAGGTGGGCCACAACCATGCACTTTTCATATTCATTAATTATTATTATTATTATTATTATTATTATTAAGAGAATTTGATTTTTTGAACTATGAATAATGAATTGATTATTGATAAATACTTATTGATTTAATGATTTAATGAAAGAGGATTTCGCTTATGGAATCGTGTAAAATCTGGGAAGAATATTGATGGACTGTATTTGGATAATGTTTCAAGGGATTTGTTCTGATGTTTTGATGGATGAGGTTCTTTCTTTAAATTTCTGTGGTAAGAGTACTTAATTATTATTTGTCGTATTTTTTATTTTTTAATGATTAATTGAATTATTGATTAATAAATTAATATTATTCTTATCATTGTTATTAATATTTTGATTAATATTGTCTATTATTATGAGGATTATAAGTAGTCGATTTTTTTTGGTTTTTAAGATTGAAGTATTGGTTTTGGTCCAGTCTTGTCTGGTAGGGTACTGTGGTGAAGGTCTGTTGCCTGCTGTGGGACCATAGAAGAAAAAGGGGAAAACAAACTGGTCAACACTATTGGCCAGGTAGCTATTATATTATTTTGTATTTTTTTCTTTTCTAATTCTAATTTTTTAATTTAAATAATAGAGTTTTAATTTTTTTATTTTGTTTAATTCAAAATGATTGATTATGTATAGAGTTTAGATTGATTTGCTTAATTTAATGATATGTTAAAATTTGATTAATAGGAACTTACTTCACTTATTAATTATTGTATAATTTATTTTTATTTAATAACATGTATATATATATATTTTGTTTTCTGATTAGTTAGGGTTTTTTTGTTTTTGTCTCATTCCAGTTTTTTTGGGACCTCATTTTTTTGGAGCTGTTCTTATTTTGGGAATCCATTTTGTTGCGGTTGGATTTTTTTTGTGGCTGCATTTTGTTCCCTGAGGCTGTATCCCGTTTTTTTGGCTGATTTTGGAAGAGACAATTCTTGGTACGTAGGTACCGATTAAAGTCAGTCAAAAGGGCTGTGGAACATTTAAAAGATTTAAAAGAAGACTTCAGTGATTAAAAACAATTGGAAAAATTATAAAGGGAAAAGTATACATTTAAAATAAAACAAAGAGGAACTTTCGAAAGACACAGAGAACGGGGAAATTATAAAGTTGAAAACCAAATTGGAAAAATTTAACAAACCGGAAAGAGAAACTTGAAAATTAAAATTAGGAAATACAAACTACAAATACAAGTGGAAAAGTAAAATTAAACTAAATTGGAAAACAGACTAGTGGTATCATATGCTGTAAAAATAAAACGTACATTTAAAGTGGTACCATAAGTAGAAAAAAATAAAATTTAAAAAACAATTAACGGTACCAAAACTAAGGTGGTGACATAGTAAAAAAATTTAAAAACAATTAACGGTACCATAATTGGTGCATTAATTTATTTAATAAGAGACAATTGGTTATCTGATAATTATTTTTTTATTTCATTGTTCGTGAATTATTATTATATTAATGATATTATTATTATTATTGGTATATATTGTAGTATCATATTTCTTGTATTGTATTGTAGTAGATAATATCTTAGAGCATTTTGGTAACCAGTAGTGGTATACTGTAATTGTGTTTGTAACAATTAAGTGGTATTGGGTTACTTTGTGTATAATATTTTTCGTAACAGTAAAATGGGTATTTGGGTACCGTGTATATTACTTTTATAGAGTTTGTAGCGTACAGAGTATATTGTATATTCTAGAATAGGTTGAGTTAAATAATTAAGATTTAATTGTAAGATTGGTGTTGGTTCACATATTTTTTGTGTAATAAATTTAAGTTGTATGTATCTTTTATTTAAATCCCCTTTATCTGTCCTGGAAGGCAGCCTCACTACCTTATTTTTCAACTTGTAGCTCCGGCTTTTATTTTTTATAGTAAAATCCGCTACAGCCCCAGCACTGAACCCTGTGGGACACTACTCTTCACTATTTCCCATGATGACTTATTGCCATTTAGTTGTACAAACTTCTCTATTCCACAACCACTCTTTACTCCAACCATGTACCACTCCAGCTGTAGTAATTTAGGATTAGGATTTTTTGTTTTGTATGTCTCATAATTTACCGGTTTTTTTTTAAGGGGTGCTTCTAGAACATCCACCAACAAGAATTGACACGGATGTGCAGTGATAGTTTTATTTGTTTGTGTTTTTAATTTTAAGAGTGATTTTTTTATAAATGTTTATTTATCAATTCTGTTTTTTTTAGTAAGATAACGAGATAATAGACTTTTACAGTTTATTTCAAACTTAGTTATTTTGTTGAGCGAAAAAGAACAAACAAGTGGACGCTCAACTGGTTCAACGATTTACGTGTGACAGGTAATATAGAATTATTTACTATTATTATTGTTATTATTTATTATTCTATTATTATTATTAAATTTTTATTATTATTATTTTTATGATTGACTGAAGGGTGGATGTCTTGTTCTTTTTAGTCTGAATTCCTGGTCTGAGAAGTTCCTTATGTTCAGTGGCCCGAAGTTTGATTCAGCCAGTGACTGACTTCCATTTTGTTAAGGTAATTATGAATGTTAGCGGTGAGTGATTTTTTATGAATGCTGGATTTGGTTGTATAAAATTGGTTTTTATTTCTTTTAGTCTGATTTTGTTGATTGGAGTGTCATTGTGTGGAGAATTGAGTGAAGGATACAGACCGGATTGAGTTCCGAGAAGAAAAAAAAAACTGGGTCAACTACCCAGGTTAAGCAAAGGGTGGTGAGGGGCTTTATTTTTGCTTATTTATTTATTTATTATCATTTTTTAATTTATTGCAATTATTTAACTTATTTAATTTATTTATTTAATCACTATATTTGGCATATATTAATGCATTTTTTTATTATCTATTTTTCATTTTTTTTTTAGTCATTATTACTATAATTTTTATATTGATATTTTAATTTATTAGTCATTTATTATTCAAGTAAGGATATTTGTTTTCAATTGTTATTATTATTATTATTAATTCATAATTTCATTCGCTTATTTAATATTTTAATTCATTATAATTATTAGTTATTAAAGTCATTTTTTTTCTATTTTTTAATTATTTAAATTGAGATTATTGTTATATTATTCACATTGATTTTTCAATTCATTTTTAAGTATAGTTATTCAATTTATTTATTTGATAATAATATTATTATTATTATTATTATTATTATTATTATTAGTGATTATGAGATATTTTTCTGTATTCCACATTTTTTTTTTTGATTTCGTCTGCAGTCAGAGAGCCCTTAAAAACATATGGAATAATAAGGAAGGGACATTTAAAGAACGAAATGGAATATTTAATGACTAGTTTGGAAAAGGAGTGAAATAGAAGTACAGTTAAAGGAAATCTAAGAAAGATTTGAGGAGTGGAGAATTGAAAAGGAGGATTATTAGAGAATTGTGTGGAGAGGAGAATTTAGAAGGAGTATTGTTGGAGAACTGTGAGGATAATTGTAGGAGGAAACTTGATTGATTTAAGGAGGAGCACCAGTGGAGAATTGTGTATAGAATTGAGAAGGAGTTTAGAGAATGGTGAGGATACTTGTAGAAATTTGTTGAACGAGAAACAGAAGAGTAAAAGAATATTAAAGGTAGATTTTGGAGAATTAAAGAAGGAGTAATATTGGAGAATTATATGAAGGGATTTCTTAATTTTGTAGTATTAAAAATATATTTTAGGTTTAAGTTTTCATTCATTGTAGATTTTAAATTTTTTTTATATCAATGAATAATCATTGTTATTTATTATATTTTCGAATCGGTTGCAGTATCGGTTTACCTTGTTGTAGTGAGGGGGGTTACACTAGCGGTTCACCTTGCTGTGGTGATTATTTTTAATAATTTTTTTTTGTTGCTTGTGTTTTTGTCTGATTTTTTCCCCCGAGTTTTTTTTTGTTTTTTTTCTGATTGTTCGTTTTGTTCTCTGGTGTTTTCTCCAGAACCCACACGACCATTGACGAGATAGTTCGTGACTTAAAACCCACGACACTGCCATACCACATTGAAATAACTTTATCAGCCATATGTGGGGAACCTTATCAAAAGCTTTGCTGAAGTCTAAATATATAATATCAACTGGATATCCTCTGTCAAAGCAGTCAGTAATGTATTCCATAAATTCTAAAAGGTTTGTCTGACATGATCTACCTTTCTGAAACCATGCTGGGAGTCGTACAATACCTTGTTATCTTCCAAATACTTCTCTATATGACCTTTCAGAAACTTTTCCAGAACTTTTAAGCTACCTGGCCTATAATTTCCCAAATCTTCCTTACTACCTTTCTTATAAATAGGCACAATAAATACTGTTTTCTAGTCGTCTGGTACCTCACCAAATGTTATAGATTGCTTAAAAATCAAATACAATGCCTTTGCAATGCTGCTGTTACCCTCCTTCAGAATTCCTGCAGCTTTACTTGGGTCAATATGGTCTAATAAACGTTTAATATCTTTTACGTCAAATTCAAATTCTGTAAGTCTATTTGTTACATGCATGCCAGAATTAATAGTCTCCAAACTATTATCTAACCTTTCCTTAGTAAACACTGAAGCAAAATAAGCATTGAATATGTTGACAAATTCCTTATCTGAACTCACTAAATTTTCATCAATTTTAATTGGACCAATTGTCCTATTCTTACTTTTAAATTTATAAAAGCTAAAAAACTTTTTCAGGTCCTTATTACTATCCCTTGCTAAATTAATTTCTGACTCTCTCTTTGCCTTTCTTATTGACTGGTTAAGTTCATTTCTATTTTTCCAATAATTTTCTAAATTATCCTCCCTATTACTACCTTTGAATATTTTAAAACATTTACACTTTTCGTTGATT
The DNA here is from genome assembly GCA_015478945.1 of Trachelipus rathkii. Taxonomy (NCBI): domain Eukaryota; kingdom Metazoa; phylum Arthropoda; class Malacostraca; order Isopoda; family Trachelipodidae; genus Trachelipus; species Trachelipus rathkii. The sequence goes on along the minus strand of JABUQX010035846.1, from coordinate 19,635 downwards.
TTCTCTCTATTCCATCAAACAGGTTTTCTCTTTGCTACCCTAATGGGTTTATCTTTAAAACATACTGACTGAATATTCATTAAAATTTGCTTAAAATGTTCCCGCATGATAAAACAGTTTTGGTCTTTAAACTCTTTATCCCAGTCGGTTATACAAAGCATGTTCCAAAATTAGGTAAAATCGGAATTTCAGAAATCTAATATCTTTTCCTTATTAACTTGCAATTTGGGCCCATATATCACATTCATATTAAATCTAATTATATTATGGTCATTAAGTCCTAAATTCTCCTCAACTCTAACGTCATCCACCATACTTTCATCGTTAGTTAATATTAAGTCTAACATTGCTTTGTGTCTTGTAGGTTCATGGACCATCTGGCTCAAAAAGTTGTCTAGTATACAATTTATAAATACAGAATAACTGTAAAGAGAATTTTTTGATCACTTTATCAGTCAACAGGCGTTCAGGCTTTCCTGTCCTACCTTTTAAGACATTCGTTAGTAAATGTCTGGTGCATCTTTTGCAAGTCCTTAACCTTAGCTCCTCTCAGAAGATGAGTGACATGGAATTCTTAGGTATCTGCATTTCCCGTGACAGGATGTTTTGTTTACAAAGAGGATTTTGCTCAATTTATGCCTTTATAGCTTTCATAGTCTGTGATGTCTGAACAGAAAGTGGCCTACCAGATCTTCCAGGATGTTTCACATCACCGGTGTCCTTGCATAACTTTATAGCACAATTCAAAAACTTTAGGTTAATACCTACTAATTCAGTCTTGAAAATGGTTCTTTTTTCTATGCCACACTTATGTAACACTATTAGAGCAAGACAGTTTTGTTATCGCCCCACCCAATAGTTACTTACCGTAATATGCATCTGACAAAAAAAATGCTAATGAGTATGTATATGTAAATGGAGTGCAAAATTGACAAAAAGAAAGTGGGTTAAGAATACATACGGTAAGAGATGAAGGAGGGGAGTGGAAAAAAAACTGGAGGAGGTTATATGGGAAACAAAAAAAAATAATAATAACAAAGAATAATGACAATTGAAAAAAATAATGAGTGAAAATAAAAGATTGGAATAAAAAAAAATAATAATAGTATAAAACTAATAATAATAAATAAGAACAATATCAATAAAAACAAAAATATATCTAACAGACCCAAAATCAAATCTCTTAGCAGATTTTGTGATGACAGCATCTGAACTCCCCCCACCAAGATGAGGTGATTTCAATCGTATGAATCAAAAGTAATAAAAACATTGAACTAAGTAAGTATACATACCACAAATTCCTTTTCTGTAGGTTTTCTGAACGTATTTAAGCCCAGTTACAATTTCCCGCTGAACCTGGAATTCAATTTTTATCCTGTAACTCACTCCTTCCTAAATAAAAAAAATAATAATAAAAAAAAGTTGATTTAAAAATTTTTCTCTAAAAATTAAAGCATAATATTTCTCTAATAAATAAAACAATTTATTTTTATGATTTAAATTATTATTATTATTATTCAAACGATTTTATATATATATATATATATATATATATATATAATAATATATATATAAATATATATATTATATAATAATATATATATATATATATATATATATATATATATTAATATAATATATATATATTATATATATATATTATATTTATAATTATATATATATATATATTCTTTCTTTATCTTCCTTATTTTCCCAAGATTGGGAGTAAGGTGCGCTACAAGCATCGGAAAAGAAAAGCAGTAGGAGAATATGACAAATGTTGAAAAGAAAGCCCAGCTTACCACCCACCTCTGTACCATTAATTAGTGAGAACCGTCACAACAGAAAATACCCTAGCTCATGGACCTCGACGACCTCACTATGTAAATCGTCAATGTAAGGGCTTCATCCCTTGCCAAGTGGAGCCACAATCATTGCCCCCATACCAAAAACCCGCCATTCTTTCTATCATGCACCTTTATTCTCGCGTCTGCCAAACTCATGCCAAACTCACGTTTCTCTCCTTCAGACATTCGGTTTCACCGACTGCAATCCACTTTTTCTTTGTTCTCCTATCTGGTGAGTTCCCAACACACTCACCACTATACATCCGTATAACCAGACTATCATCAGTCTTTTCCACATGACCAACCATCCTCAACATACTTTCATTTATATCTCTCATTTACCCCTTTTTCACACACACAACTCTCAAATTACTTTCATTCCTCATTTTTATCAATTCTTCTCACACTAGCTTGCCCCTAAAGGTTGTCATCTAACACATTGAACTTGTAGACTATACTATCTTATTCCAGGCCATAGTCTCACTACTATACAATAACGCAAGTAACAACATTACCACTCATGTTAAGGACTCTGAGCGCACTCAAGGACTTATTTACATTCACCAACGATTTAATTGCACCAGCAACCTTCTGCCATTCACAACTTTCCTACACACTCTGCATTAACCGTTCCCTTCTCATTCTGACACCATACCTTGAATATCAAAACTAGACACTTTGTTCCAGTCTGCTTCAACCATCTAACTTAACTTCACATCGAGGACTGTCCTCACTCACAACCATAAACCTTACTCTTATCTAATTTACTTTCAAACCCTCCCTTTACATGACCCTGCCAATCTCTCTTTACCAATCCATTCAAACTTTCTTCAGATTTGCCACACAAACCAAATCATACGCAATATAATAGGTAGGGCACCATCCACTCATCGCCATTCTCTCTTCTAACACCATTCTACCAATCCCCACTCGAACTTTCATAACCCCATCCCAGCATACAAACTGAATAAACACAAGAGGAGCATAACCCACAACCCTGTCGCACTCCGACTATTAATCCTAAACCAATCACCATTGGACCACCATTATAGTTCTAACACGCATTCACTACGTCATTACATACTTTTTGATTTCATATATATTTATTATATATATAGTATTATATATATATATAATATAATATTATATATATATATATATATATATAAATAATATAATATATATATATATATATATATATATATAATAATATATATATTATATATATATATGTATAATTATATATATATACTATAGTATATATTATAGTAATATATATATATATATATATATATATATATATATATATATAAATAGATATTATATATTATATATATAGATTAGGAATGTACGATCGGTATCCGAGTATCGGGCAGTATCGGCCATTTGGGTGATCGGTTAAAATGGCTGGCTTACTTTTTTGGGTGAAGAATTATGAGAAACTTATAGATTCAATGTATTAATCGTAGTTTTCGATATATAAAAGGTTCTAATAAGGAATTCCTTAAGCTAGCTGAAACCCCACAAGAATGGTATCTCCGACGGTGAACCACTTCTAGAGGAGCTTGCTCGCTTGACAAAAAAAGATCACAGGAATTGGAAGCCAGCCATATCAGAAAACCACCGGCAACAGCACTGATATGCGATAGGTGGCTTTTCATTCACTATTTTTTTACTTCCTTTATTCAAAAAAGGGAGGTCAAAAAGTTGTAGTTTTGACTATCGATTCGCAATTATATTTACAAGAATTGGCAATTACATTGGTTTACTTGGTAAATAGCTACTTCAAATTCGTGATATTTTCACATTTCATGTAAAATTCGCAGCAAACTGTCTTCTCTAAAGAAGTGCCTTCTTATCATTATTTCTGTCTGTACTTCTGCTCTAAGGTTAAGAAACACCTTAACTATTATTACTATTACATCTATAAAAAATTTTAATGACTCGTAAAGTTTTTAAGCTAACAATTGACTCATTTGCAGCTGAGTTCTTTTTTAATTATTTTAATTATCATACAAATAGTGACATTTTCTTGTTTTTCTTTTTCCAGGCAAGAATAGTTTCTTCCACTTGCAAAATCTGAAAATTCGGTACCATGGCTAGTAAAAAGGAAGACAAGGCTGGCAACTTCCACTCACGTGAGTAACTTCATTGGAACTGGTCGAGAAATACTGCCTTCTGAAATTCCAACTCTACGTGATGTTCTAAAATATGGGCTTCTGCTAAGAGAGCAGAGTGGAGAGAATGTCAGGAATACCCAGCAGCCACTCTTGCAAGGATATTTATCCCAAAAGTGCTTGAAAAGTGGGAGCTAGCAAAGAGTTGTTTTGTGGTGCCAATTTTTAAATTCGAGAGTAACAGTCCTGAAGAAGATAGAAGAAAACTTGGGAAAGGCAAAAAAATTTCACTCTTGGCAGAGTAAAAATGGAATGAAAGAGAGCTTTCATAGCAACTGAGACGAGCTCTTTGACGATCCTCAATTGCAAATTGTGAGATTAAGCTATGTTCAGAATATGAGGGTCCTGTTTTGTGGTGCTGACTGTAAACATTGAGAATGCACAATCTCCTGCTCTTCGTTCTAAGGATGATGACGATTCCCTTTAAATGAACTAGTGTTTATTAATAGTCAAATGGAGAAGGTTGAATCTGTTGACAACATCAAATTGAATTACCAGATCTACCGAGCACAGAAGACAACTTAAAAAGCAGAAGAGGCAAAGATGAATTAAGAAGAATTTCTGTATATAAGCAGAAAGGAAGGAAGAGTTAACATTACAACCGAATGGAGTTCTTTTTCTCCGATGAAGATGATTAGCCACACTGAGAATTAGCTAATCATCAAAGATCCTTTTGCAACATTCCATGTGATGCATTTGATGTACTCTATACTTCATGACAAGTCAGTAGATACTACCATTGCGCAATGTTGCATTGCAAAGTTTTAGGAGTATGGTGTCGGTCTACGTGCTTCAGCTGCCATATACAACAGCTACATAACGGATTCTGGATTAATTACTGAAGGGAAGGAGATTGTGGTTGATTACAATAAAAGAAAACGGGCAAAAGTATTTATTCATCTTTGAAACTAGAAAACGTTTTTCTCTGAAAGTGTTGGGGTTATTTGTATATTCTTCTTTTAATGTGACAGTGATCTGACTACATTTATATCTCAAGCAGTAATCAAGTCATCAATTTCCAAGTATTGTGAAAAAGAGCATTTCACTGTTTGCAGTGAGCCAGGTATGGAGGTATCTTTCATTTACTTCAGAGAAAGACTTAACGAAAAGGAAACCTGCCGAATTATTGCTAACCATCTTGTGAATTTCTTAAAGAAAGAAAAACAGCATTGATAAAAGTTTGCAGGCTTATTGTGTGGGCGCTCAACGAATGTTAACAACTGGTTGGGAAGAGGAGGTCATACGATTGGATTCGAGGCAAAGCTATCGTAAGACTCATCGGGTTGGTTTGTGCTCTTCATACTAAGAGCTACCTTTGCCGCACTTGATCACAGAGTTGGATGGAAAATCTTTGTCTAACAACAAGTGGAGCGGTAGGATTGGCAACATGCTTGATACTGCAACAGAACTTAGAAATCAATCCCTCATTTTTCAGAATATCCTTTCCAGAGTCTTTGGTTCCAGTTGAGTGACACTTGTTGGTCAAAAGATCTTCTACAGATCAGAGCTTATGTTACAGATAACTCAGGCGCATAAAGACAGGTGTACTTCCAACTGATCTGGCATTATTAGAATTGGTCCTGTAAGCCACATTGGTTGGTTGAACAACTGCAAATAAGAATTTGTGCAATGGGGTTTCAAAAAACATGGCCTTAAAGGCAACAAGTTCGATGACAGTTACAACTTCTTGTGGAATACATTGTTAGAGTTTACTATCCCTGCTGGTTTACAATCTAATCGGAATTCTCTTGGGTTGAAGGACCTCGCCACATTCCTTATTCAATTGAAGCTCCTAAAATCTCAGAAGAAGCAGGAGCAATGATATTGTTTGCCACATCCAACGTTCATCGGGATTCGCATTTAGTGAAATGGTGTTTCAGACACTTTTGTCGGAAGACCAAGAAGAAAGGAAAGCAGGAGTCGCAGAGATAATTGATTAAGGAATGAATATGAATATACACCAGAAGACTAATCTGTTCCCTAGGAAAGCACCGCAATAAATCCAAATGCAACTTCCCTTTTGGAACTGATAGACTGGTTAGCAAAATGTATTTTTTTTTTTTTTTAAAGTTGTCACCACCACTTACTTGTAAACTCAAAATATCAGAAATAAGAAAGTTTGTTGAAGAGCCAATGCAAGTTCCATAGTGGCCATGCTTGGACAGTCCATAGAGAGGTGTATGAAACAAGTAACAGAGCTTCTGGCAAAGTGTATACTCAGAGAAACGAGAAGGATTCGATTAGAGGCAGAAGTAAAAAGCAGAAAAATGATGGATAGGAGATGAATCGAAGAGATTTGATGAATAATTAGTTGGTTGAAGCTTTGATTACATTTTTACAATGTGTTTTCAGTGTTTGATAATAGAGACTAAAATATAAATAAAATTGTTTGAGTTCATGAAACCACTTTTTGAGCAAATTTTCTTGGGAGTTTATATTAAGTTATACTCTTTTTTTCGGAAATTTCAATATACATTATTAATTAAGCGCAAACTTACCAAGGTAAGTGTTTATGAATAGGAAAATCCTTTTAAATTAGGACTAATTTGGTATTTTGCATTATTTTTGGAAAAAAAACACGAATTTTTATTTTTGCCCTCCAAAATGACATGCCCTAAGGATATGTTAGACTTAGATAAGTTCATGGCCGAAATTCCATTGACATCTCATTCACATTCAAAAAGGGAAATCACAACCAAGGAACTTCTTCGAAAAAAACTGAAGAGACAGTCATCAAGGGAATGTAGACACCCCAAAAAGGAACAGTCTCAAGAAAAATGAGTTCTACGAAAACATAGAGAATGCTGCCTACAGAAGAGAATCCTTTCATGTGCTGGCATGAAAATGGGCCGGTTTCCATTATTATCCGTGCTTGCAAGCAAATAATTTTCAGCCCCTCCCTCATCATCGAGAGCGCAGCGTATTTTTTAGTGTATGTGGGAATGAAAACACCCCAGAAAAGACAGGCTCTCGCCAGATACTAGGGAAAGCTTAATGCTTTTGCATCACAATTTGAGAGAATTTTTGAATTGAGTATTGAATGATATCTATCTTTTTCTTAAAGGAGTATATTATTATTATGTCATATTTGAATAATAGCGTTTTTAGATTGTCTTTTCAGCTGATGGTAATTGAGGTTTCTTTTTTCCTATATTTTTATTCTTTGATATGTAGCTAGTTTAAGAATCTTCTTGTAAATGGAATCATGTTAAAACATTAAAAGCTAGAAGCTAAACTTTGTTAATACATACTGGGAAATGAGAAAGAATATTTTTTTAATAAAACAAACATAAAAAAAGCTATTAAATATTATATTTGCGTTTATTATTCCTTAAAGATACGTTTTAATTTATAAAATAAACAAATTTTAAATATTGCGTTCGAAACCAAATATGAAAAAAAATGAGCTAAAGTATTGGTTGAACAGGGAATGCAATCCTGAGTTGCCTAGCAGTACACAAATGTTGCATCTTATTACTGGTATTATATTATTAATTAAAGTCATCAGTATCGGCACTAAAAAAAGAGAGTATCAGAGTATCGGCCTCATTTTCTGGTATCCGGTACATCCCTAATATTATATATATATATAATAATATATATATATATATATTTATATATTATATATATATTATTATTATATATATATATATAATTATAATATATATATATATATATATATTTATATATATATTATATATATATATATTATATATATATTATTATAATATATATATATATATAATATATAATATATAATTATAATATATATATTTATAGTATATATATAGTATATATATATATATAATATAATATATATATATATATATATTATATATAATATATATATAATAATATATATAGTAATTATATATATTATATATATATATAATAGATATATATAATATTATATATATAATATATTATAAATATATATATATATAATAGTTATATATATATTATTATATAATATATATATATATAATATATATATATTATATATATATATAATAATTAGTGACTGCTGGCAGATGTCATTTTTTCCGCATCCGCGGATGCAGATGCGGATGTTTCATTTTAATATCCGAGGATGCGGATGTTGATATATTATATATATATATATATATATATATATATATATATATATATATATATAATATATATATATATATATTTATAATAATATATATATATATAGTATATATATATAGTTTTAGCCACATCTATTAATATTTAATACTAGGGTAGCGGGACGGGAACACAAACGTTCAAAATGGAATCCATCAACCCTCTTTCCTAACCTCCGACCTTAATGAAAAGATTTTACATTATAAACTTTTTGCCCTAGTATTGAAATTCCAAATATGGGAAGTCTTATGCTTGAGAGACATTAAATTTTCTGCCTTTCTTTTTTTCTGCTGAGAGGTCTGTTTCTTCTTTCATCATATATTAGCCCAGCATTACTAAATACTCTCTCACTTGGAAACACTAGTTGGAGGACAGCCAGGTATTTCCTTGCCAAGTTTACTTAAGCCTGGGTAAACATTTGCATTTTGATTAATTAAACACTCCAGCAACTGATAGGATCGTCATTTGCATTTGTTATCTAGTCGTTTTTCTTGGTGATAGTTTCAACCATTTTGCACTGCATCTTTTGATATGCCTTGTGTGTGTCTTCATCACTACTGGACTGAAAAGAGAAATTCTTCCAGTGAATCGTTATTGATTTACTTGTAGAAGATGTTGGTTCTTTATATTTCATTTTTCCGTTTATATGGAATGGTAGTTATAGACTGTTTGGAATGATTTTCCTTTGCAAGATTTACTCAAGCGGTGAGGAAACATTTGCTTAACTTTCCACCAACTTGATTGGACATCATGTGAATCTAATCGTATTTTCTTTGTGATTAGTTTTCAATATATTGCCCTATATCTTTTCGTAAGCGGTGTCGTTTCTTCATCACTACTGGACTGTAGAAATTCTTCCAGTGAAATCTGTTATGATTTACTTGTAGAAGGTGTTGTTCTGTAGTTTTTTTTTTTCCTTTTAATGGGGTGGCGAATAATAGCCTGTTCGGATTGAAGTTTTTCACTGCAACACAAAGTAACGATTTAAATTGGTTTAATATCGTTACAAAAAAATTGCTTTATAACGGAAATCTAAGTAAGTTGCCAATAGTATGAAGGGTCAATTAATTTACCCACAGAACCAAAAGCGTTTTTCTACCTTCACAGTCTTAATACATCTTTCATGCTTTCTTAAATACATCATCATTTTCATTGAAATTAGTTCAAAATGCTGCCTAGCGCTGAGATTAATGGTATTACATAAGAGACAGAGAAGCTTAAAGAGACGCTGATTTTTCGGCTAGTTTTCTTCAAATGCGTTTCAATAAGCTTAAATGCAGGTGATATGATGTCATTTTCCCAAATTAATAAATGTTAACTGGAATACGAAACTGGCGTAAAGAAGCAAGAAGTTCTTTAGAGCGAATACTTCTTTCCATGCAATATGAAGTGTAATATTCCAGCGAGTTGGAAAATGTCTTTGGAGTAACATTAAGATCATGGAATCATCAAGCCGCTTCTTTGTTGAATTGCCTTAACTCATTTACATTTTATTGTATTTTTCAGATCATCTTAAGTATTTTTCTTATAAAATTCTTTATCAAACTTGACAATAAACATCCGCGCCCATCGCAGGGCAAAAGACGCGGATCGGATGCGGATCTATTAATAATGTGCGGTATTGCTCCGCGGATGGCGGATGCGGATGTTACCTGCATCACATATATATATATTATACTATTATATATATTATATATATATATAATATATATATATATATATATATAATAATATATATATATATATATATATATATATATATATTCTTTCTTTCTTACACCTTCCTCTTTGCCCCAAGATTGGGTGTAGGTTTGCTGTACAAGCATCGGAAAAGAAAAGCAGTAGGAGAAACATGACAAACGTCGAAAAGAAGAAACCCAGCCTTACGCCCCTCTGTACCATTAATTAATGAGAGCTCGTCACAGACAGAAAATCCACCCTAGAGCATCATGGGACCGCGACGGACCTCACTATGGTAAATCGTCAATGTAAGGGTTCATCCCCTGGCCCAGGTGGGCCACAACCATGACCCCATACAAAACCCCGCCATTCTCTCCTATCATGCACCTTTTTCTCGCCTTCTGCCCAAACTCACATTTCTCTCCTTCAGACAATTTCGTTCACCGACTCACTCCACTTTCCTCTTCGGTCTCCCAGCGGTCTGGTTACCAACACACTCACCACATATACATCCTGCATTAACCAACCTACTATCAATTCATTTTCCACATGTACCAAGACCATCTCAACATACTTTCCATTATTATTCTCCAATTTACCCCTTTCTTCACACCACAACCACTCTCTAATAACGTTCATTCCTCTTTTATCAATTCTTCTCACACCTAGCACACCCTAAGATTGTCCATCAGAAACACATAATATATATATTATATATATATATATCATATATAATATATATATAACTTTCCATTGGGATTGGATAGATATAATATATGTAGAAAATATTTTATAATTGTTTCTTTCATATCTATTTTTAAAATTAAAATTAAACTGATTATCTTATAAATTTTTTGACAAATTTTAAAGAAATATATCATTTTGCATCTAATGTAAATTTTTGTAACTGGGTTGCTAGCGATTGCAGGTTATAACTTATTTTAAAAAGAGAAATAAATTCCTTGCATTCAACCATTATTCTAAATATTAATTCTTTTATTTCAGATTCTAAAGGATAGAAAACTTTTTGTAGAAAGGAGGAGACCTTACTCAGTTACTGTTTGAGTCGCTCAATAAAAGCAAAAGAAACATCTGAAGTATATAATGTTATAAAAGGCAATTTCTCATCATTTTACTTACTTAATAATCTACATTTAATTTTTCGTACTTTCATAATATTAATTGCATTTTGTATAAAAATATCTCAGTTCCATTTATATAACGGGATTATTGGAATAAATTATTCAAGGGAATTATTTAACGGAGTGCTTGTTAATATTTGGGGGAGCACTTTCATGAACTTTGCTAACTTTATCTGTTTCTTTTAATTACTTTACAATCTGTATTTTCTAATATTCATACTAGAAAGTGAATAGATTCAATTTTCTGCGGACTATTCAAGGTAATTATTTAACGGAATAACGGAATTCTTGTTAATATTTTTGTGCTATATAAAAAATCTTTATATATATATATATATATATATATATATATATATATATATATATATATATATATATATATATATATATATATATATATATATATATATATATTATATATATATATATATATTTGATTCTTTTATGTTTTTATCTTAGGTGTGGTGTGCTGTGTGAAGAAGATGGAAGATGATGATGTCTGGTGTTTTGTCCTTTCCTTGGAATGGTAGTGCGCAGATGAAGATTGGCTGATCCAGAAGTACAGGGGAATGTCTGCAGTTACTAAGCAGTAGTGTTTTTTTTTGTGACCAGACCAGATGACTATGTCATCTGGTGGTGAACACGCGTGTGTTCATTGCTTGTTAATTTTTTATTCACTTAAAGTTATTTTCATATATTTTATTTTTTGTTACAGTAAAGTCAAATCACATAAAATGAACTGAACTCTTGTGCAAATTTGTGTCATTGGTTACAGGTGTAAAGTAAAGATAAATGTAAATGTAGTCTCCTCGCTCTGTAATTATACTAATATACCAACTTGTAAATTCAGGTTAAGGTGCGCACCGTAAGTCTGGAGTGTAGTATAAGGTATTGAAGTGAGTTACAGGGTGTGGTGGCTTAGGTATTGGTTGCCTGTAAATAAAGTCAATTCATTGAATTCTTGTAAATATAATAGGTAAAACAATAGGTACAGTGTTGGTACCTAAAGGAAGAAGTATTGTTTATTTTCTACATCTATAAGTATCAGCTTCCTGAAGTCACATGAAGAGAACAAATGGGTGAGTTACAGGTTATTTGTTGTGTGTTTGGACTTGCGCTAGGCTGCCATTGGGTTAAATTTCTCATATATATATATATATATATATATATATATAATATATATAATTTAATATATTATATATATATATATATATATATATATATATAATATATATATATATATAAATTCGACCATCGTCGAGTATGAACGCAGTAATTGCCAGAAGGGAAATGAAATAGAGAAGCATCAGGAGAAAGAATAGAGAAGGGTAAGGAAAATCTAAAAGTCTTATTGGAAAGAAGAATGAAAATGTTGGAAAGCAGTTTAATAAGTGCTTTGACGATTGCATATTCAGAAGAGAGCTCATTGGGACTGTAATTTTAGCAAATAGCAAAACAATTCTATTAACGAAATGGTATTTTAAAATTTTAAGTATTTAAATAAATATTTATTTATCTTTTTTAAAAAATCTCAGAGGGAGGAGCAACATATTTTTCAGCAACATTTCTTTTATTTATTTTTGGTGAAATATTAAAAACAAGATTAAAAAAATAAAGAAACTTGAAATTTAAAATTCTGGAAAGGGTGAAGCTGCTTTTCTCGAAGTTATCGAGTCATTGAAGAAAATTTTTTAATTCTTTTTGTCTGATAGTGAGGGGCTAAAAACCACTTTCCATCATATTTTTCATTTCGTGAATGGTGTTGATAAGCTTAAAAACTTTCAACTACCAACACCACAATGCAGCAATGAGGGACATGGTGATATATATAAAAAAAAAAAAAAAAAAATAAAAAAAAAATATTACTGTTGTATAATATATATATATATATATATATATATATATATATATATATATATATATAATATATAATTATATATTATATTATAATTATATTATTATAATATATATATATATACTATATATATTATATATAATATATATATATATACTATATATATATATATGATATATATATTTATTACATATAATTAATGCTTGTGATTACATTTGATCGGGTGCATGGGCTCCTGAAATCTATGAACTGTTTATTAAGGCGGGTGGCCCAGATGGCAGTTCGCCCCATCGTTCAACATATTCTCTAGATGTTCTCAATACTGTAGCACTTTCCCTCAGTGTTGGAGCGATCGCACATGTCCAAACCCTATTTCCGAAAAAAATGGACGCAGGCTCTGCATCCTTCTAACATCGCCATATAGCCTCTCTTTGTATTCTAATCTAAGATCTTTGAATCCCTTCTCAAGGTCTCATTTTTAATGTATCTTTGGAAAAATTCAATTTCCCTTCTTCCCGATCCGCCAGTACGCTCTCGGCGCCCGTTCAAGCATCTCTATGATATAATGCATATCTTGTTCCTACCCTGATCAACCGATCTATGGTTTCCGCTTTAGGAACGAACAGATGAAGACTTGCGTTGGTGGCGCATGACCTAAATTACTCGCCTATGATCGACAGGGTTTGCATGCGTCACTGCTCTTCCAAGCTCCCCTATTTGGTTCCTCCTGTTCTCTTTGCTTACTATTTATGTTCAGCTTTCTTCAAGGTCGCTCGAAATATCGGCTAGAAATGACCGAGTAGTTATTAGCATCGTTGTTCACTGTAATTCCCTTGTCTTTTTTGAAGGTCGCCATCAATTAGGTGGTGGTTCTTCAGATATCTGATTTATCTCCTACTCTTATATCCTACTTTTCATTAAAGATCTTCCTCTACTACACTTCTAGCTTTTATTCGTCTCATATGCCGATGACTCGACCCTTCTTCTTCAACTCATATTCAAATTCTTTGGCCTCCCTTCTTTTAACTTCAGAATGCCTCTCTACCTTAATTCTTTCGATTCTATTCTCGCTGATCTATGCAGAATTTCTGGATGGGTCTTTCAAACCTTGTGAAATTCAAATTCTTCATCATATCTCCTCTTTAAAAAAATCTTCCACTCTCTAAAACAACCTTCTAACTTTTCCTATTTCTTTCGAAGTTCTCTAGTATTCTCCTGCGACAATATAACATCCTTGGGCCTTAACATAAACAAAAAAATGTGCTATGTCCACCTGGTGTAAATTTGACTCCAAACCAAAGGAGAAGACTGGAATTCTGTGTTTAGACTGCAAGAGCTTTTTTTTCTTCTTCAGTTACTCCAGCTATACAAGGGTGTTATCCGCCCTTGATATGAGTACTGCTCTCAGATCTGGGGAGCATCTGGTTTCACCGGCTCTTTGGACAGGTTTGATTCAAAAGCGCCAAAAAAGCTTTATAAAAAACTGTTTATGTACTTTTCCAGTTCACTTGACCCTCTATCTTGCGGAGCCGATGTTGGTAGCTTTATCTCTATTTCATATAGGTACCCAGCAGCAATGCTGCTCGGGATCAAGGAACTTATTCCACTCGCGATACCATCCACCTTTCCGACGTCCACGTAGCACAAGGGGTGCTTGCTAATTCTGCCGTCGACGAATTTTGTGTTGGATATTGGGTAACTCCAGGCTATTTCTTGCGTGCTTCACTTCTTTCCTGCCTACCTCTGTTCGTCGGATGGATTGCTCCCTTCCACTCTTTCCATTCCTTCGCATCCTTTTTGTGCTACACATCTCCTACTATTGAAGTAGGCGCTCTGCCCGTGATCTGTGGTGTTTATCTGGGTGCTAAATATAGTATATTTATATAATATATATATATACCTATTCATATAAATATGTATATATTATAATAATAATAATTTATATAGATATAAATATTATATATATATATATATATATATATATATATATAATATATATATATATATATATATACTATCTTTCTTTCCTCTCCCAGAAAGGATTCTTCATCCTGTCAGCGCCGCGCAAGCACTTCTTTCTCCAGACCTCATTCTCCTGCACTATTCGCTCTTCTCTTCCAGCGCTCTATATATTGGTAGCTGGACATCTTCCTGAGAGTACTCCATGCCGATTTCTGTCCATAATCTTCTCTCGGGTCTTCTTGCCCCCTTGTGTGTCCATTCCTCTTCTCTTCGGCATTCTCTCGCTGCTCCTCGCTCTCCAGATGTTCCCCAGCATCTCCATCTCCCCACCATCCCATTTTCCAGGTTGTCATCTTCTCCATATTCATATATCTTCCTCTAATAGCTTCATTCCTGTATTTCGTCTCTGCCTACTCATTTCACAATCATAAGTTCTTAATATCCTCATCTTCCGCGCCTTGTGTATATACACTCTCCGCTCTGTTTCTCATTGTTGTCAATGTTTGTACCGCATCCGTAGACAGGCAGTGGTCGGAGTCCTAGTTATGATCGTTAAATAACTAAATCAGTTTTTTAATCCTTCTCTATTCCGATGTTTCTATCTTTTATCATGGGGTATAACCGCTTTCATATCTAATCCATACTTTTCCATTATTTGCGTCGTAATCTCTCTTCCACTTCCTCCCCTTCTGTTAAAACCCTCCACCGAGCATAATTGCAGTAATTTACCGCCTTCACCCCACCTTCTCTCACCATCATTCTGACAATTCCCTCCTCATTTTCCCTCCGGTTACTAGCTGAGCTACTTAATAATCTCTGGTCTTCTGTATTTCATCCTTCATCCTGCTTCCTCCAACTCTGCCACACCTTCTTGAAATCGGCATCTCCTCTCTTCTCGCTCCAACATTGCGCCAGATCGTCTGCAATATCGCCATTAGTCCCCTTCAAATTCTCCAGTCTCTCTTTCACGTTTTCCTTATCACCCCGTCAATTATAATTATAAACAGCAGTGAGCGAATAAAACAATCCCTTGCTTCACTCCGTTTTAACTCAACCAATCTATGATTCTCACACTCGGTTCTAACATTACAACTGCATTTCTCATACATACTTTCTATCGCCTTTTTTAATCTACCCTTCACTCCATATTAATCCTCTCCATAGCTTTTTCCTTGGCACCGAAGGCGAAGCCTTGCAGATCAATGAAGGGACTACAAAAATCCTCTTGCCATATTCCAGCAATCTTCTCGAGACCATTCTTCAGTGTGAATAAGAGTCCGTCATATCCTCTTCCCCTTCAATACCCGTATGTTCTTCCTCCGAGTCTCGGCCTACTTCCGTTCTCACCTCCTCTCAAAATTCTTTCGTTATTTTCAGACAGAGGTCATCAGTAGAATATACCTCTTATAAATTATTACAGCTTCAGCATACTCCTTACCTTTATATATCGGTTATAATTATTGCTTTGCCCCACCTTTCCCTCTCTGCAACACTTTTCAATCAAAACTGATATTCTCCCTTTCAGCTCCTCTCCTCCATCCACCACCAACTCCACAGCCACTCCATCCTCCTCCTGGAGCTATTACCCTTTATCATTCCTTTTTATAGGTCCTCTTTCATATTCATCCACCGTATATCTCTCCGCCTCATCCTCCTCGTCGTCTGATCAGTAGCTTCTTCCTCTTGTTCTCTGTATTCTACATATTAGCAGAATCTTCATAGATATCGGATCATCTATCATTTCTTTCTTTCCCGGTCTCACAAAATCTCTCCATGCCATTCTTCTCTTCTCCATCTTTTTGCCGTACTCTTTATCTCTCTGGCTCATTCGTTGGTCCTGAACAGTATTCCATCCTTGCTGCGCTGTTCTTCTTTGCAGCCACTCGCTCCATTTTCCCTGTTTTTTCACTTCCTTCGTTCCACCATGTGTTAGGTCTCTTCCAGTACCTACCTAACCATCTTTTATCCAAGAGTTTCTCTGCCACTTCCCTGATGACATCCTCAAGTCTTCTTTTTCTTCTCCATTCCTTAGGTTTCCTGCATTTCCCGTTCATATTTCGTCTCGTTTCTTGTTCTGCCAACTTCTCCACTTCTTAGATCCACCTGCCCTCTTCTGCCTCATTACCTTCCCTCATCCTCTCTATCTTTCATATCCGCTACCAAACAGTCTATAACCTCTCGACATTCAAGGACACTCCCCCGGGGATACCTTTTACATTTCTTTTATCATCCTTTTAGTCGAAGATAGCATGTAGTCTATCACGATTTTTTCGAAAATTGAATTGTTCGGAAACCTGATCACTCCTTATACCTACGTAAAAAGATATGCGACTCTCTATGCTTGAAAAAACGTGTTCATTAATTTTAGATCGTTTCTCACACAAAAATCGATCAACGACGCCTCTCACTCCATGTTTCTTGTCTCCTCTCCAAATGGTCCCCTCTCTCTCTCCTCCTCTCTTCTCTTTCCTACATTCTAGCGTTAAATCTCCATCAACAGCACTCTTCCCACCCTCCATCCTTCACATCCCCACCTCTTCTTCACATTAATTCAATAAATCTAGTTTTTTCCTCCTCTGAGTGCCCCTGTTGCTGGGATGCATATACCTGGAAATATTCATATTTTATCCAAGCCTAATCTTCAACCTCATCATTATATAATTTTAACTTTGTATACCATGGTGACAGTCTTGGTCCCACTATAATTCTGACACACCATGCTTTCTTATTCCTTCTCTCACTCTACTATACATCAGAACAAATCCTTCTCCTATCTCTTTACCCTCTTCAAATCCCCCCTCCACTCTCATCCTCTGCCATTCCCCAACTATCTATCTTTCCTCTCTTTCATATCTATTATCGTCCTCCTCTATTTTCCCCATAAGAGTAGCCCAAATTTATCGTAGCAACACGTATAATTCTTGAAGTGTTTTCTGATTCTAGTCGTAAATACTAGCGAAAAGTCGTAGTCAAAGTTCTGTCCGCTTCCGAGGGGCCCGCGCTGGGAGTTCTGCAAAGCATTTATTCGGAACGGCTTGCCTAGGCAATCTTCCCATAGCCAATTAGCTCCTTTAGCTGAGGACACCTATATTAAAAATGTTACTGAAAGCTGAAACAGAGTAAAAAAACAATTAATGGAAAGCCACAAACAAAATTTTTAAATAGAAGAATTCAGAATATAAAAATCAAAAATATGGGAGAAACCCAATAAACAATTTTGAACACAAACTCAGGGGCTTCCACCTGATAACAGGAAATCTGGAACCAAAGAAAGTCAAATTAGAGCATATTTTCCAAAATTTATAAATATAAGTGTTTACATGTAAATTCCACAACTTTATTGAAATTAAAACAAAAAAAACAAATTTTCACTTGTTTATTTTTTTCAGGCTGTGTCTTTTTTCATGAAAAAAAACCGTTTTTTCGGAAAAAAAACGAGCTTGTTTTCTTCCTTTCTTAGATAGCATGTGTGACCATAACTTAGTAATTAATGCATGTGTGGCATTTTGGTATCATATTATATATATAATATATAATATATATATATATAATACTATATATAGTATATATATAGTATATATATATATATAATATATATATATATATATATATATATATATATATATACTTATATAAGGTATATATATAATATATATATATATAGTACCTATATATATATATATATATATATATATATATATAGGTAATACATCCAATGTTTTTGAATGAAATATAATTTTTTTCCTGGATTGTTGAGAAAATGGGCCATTTTCTGGTGGGGGATAATGTAATGGGCCTGCTGCCATTGCATTCTTTTTTTCCCCTTTCCAGGTGATGTGCCCATCTCAAGCGGGTAATGAAAAGTAGGAGAGCAGAAGGTGCACACGAGACAATGGAAGACTGGGAGAGGAGATCGATGGCAGTCCTGGGTCAAGTAAAGTACAAGTTCATTTGAAGGGCCTCTACTCTTGTGTATTAATCCTAGATATATACTTATATATTATATATTATAAAATGCATGCCCAACAGTGCACATTTTATTCATGTTGCTTATTACCACCAATTCTCTTTCTAAACAAAACCACATACTTCATACTAACTAAGGCTATTACTAATTTAAAATACACGGTAATTAGGACTGACAAGTTAGTAAGACACATCTGAGTAGAGGTAGAATGAAATTTCGTCAGTGCAAGAAGTTTTATGAAGAAGTATGTTATTCTATACTTTCATTTTCGGATGTTTACTACATAGTAAGATAGTTAGACTACTTCTGCACATTATATCGAGGAATTTCTGTCCCTCCAAAGGGTATGTGCACCTCCTGACTTTTAAATTTGTTTCGTGCAATACTTTCAAATAAACTTTTCAGTGCTTAATTTAGGTTTCGCAGTTAGGATCTTGAATTAACTGCATTTTTCGCAGGGAATCGAAACTGGGAGCTGTTTGCCTAGCGTTGAGCCATTTGGATGTCGGCGCTGGGATCATATGAATCGATTTCACACCCCCACACGGGGACATAATTCGTTTATTATTGAAGATATATAAAGTAGAGGACCTGTATGGGATCGTGTGGACTCAGTAAGATCGCCTCATTCCTATTGGACCGTAGCTTAAAGTTATGCTGTCAGACCTATTCTGCTGCTCAGGTTTTATTTGTTTTATCAACCGCGCAGCCCAACTAATGCCCTGAATCAATTAGCAAACCAGCACACCCCGACTGGAAACTTATGCCTCGTGAGGGGCGTGCTAGGTAGTGGAGAAGCAATTATATAAAACCAATGAGGTATATATTGAAACGGATTGATGTGAGCTGTGTCCTCATTGTGTATAGAAAATCTCTC
>JABUQX010035845.1:15000-32500 GCA_015478945.1 Trachelipus rathkii | reverse complement strand
CAGGACAGAGGAAAAGTTTTCATAGTTGAGTATTATTTCTGCTCATACGGAGGTGGTTGTAAAGGGGGACGGGGACTAAGTTTGAAATGGTGGCAGAACAATTCCGAGAGAGATTTAATATAGGACAGCATTTTGTAACAGTTATGCTGTCTATTGTCATGAAATTTCGCCGTTCTGGTAGTATACTGTGTCAACGGAAGAGAAGGTCTGGTCGACCAATATCCGTTTCCAGAAATGAGAATCGCAGAAGTGTTCTCAAGCAAGTTTGTAATCGCCACGACGAAGTCTACGACGAAAGGCCTTGAAACTGAACGTGGGCGATACGTCCGCTCTCTGATTGTTTAAGGACATGTGTGAATGTCCATGCCGGATACAGTTTAGACAGCGCTTAACAGAGCCAGATATGCGATTGAGGTTGGTGTATTGTGAAACATTTTGGGCAATGATGTATGATGATCCAGATTTCCTGAGGAGTGTGTGCTTCTCCGACGAAGGTCGCATTCACTTGGAGGGCTACATCAATTGGCAGACAACTCGCTTCCTTGGTTTGAGTGGCAAGATATCGTCCATACACAGCTACATAGTGCACGTGTCACGATATGATTTTCTGTCCAGCACACGAACTATTAGGCCCCTTTTTCAATGAGGATGAGGAAGGTAATGCTCTTACCGTCAACCAAGAACGCGACAGAGACATGGTAATTGGACCATTTCCGCAGGATTTGAGACGGTTCTGTTGTGAAAGAGACCTTGACATGAATAGACAGTGGTACCAACACGACAAGGCGACCAGTCATACCGCTCGAGAAACTCTAGCCATGCTAGTGACTTTACATATCCATCCCATTCCCCAAATTTTACACCAACTAATGCCTATTTGGGGGAAATTTTAAAGGAGAGTGTGTCCAAAAGTGTAGATTCGCCAAACACTGTTCCTGCCTTACGCTAGATTTTACAGAGGTCTGAACCAACCTCTCTTCAGGGATATGTTTGAGAATTTGTGTGAACGACATAGTTCAACTAGGCGGTTCACACTTTGAACACTTGCATTATGCAAACCATGGTAAATCAACAAGCTAATAGCGTGTATGTTAGTTTCTTTTAGGAAGCAGACTTCACAGATAGCAACCAGGTAATATTGTTCGTCTTTTCATTGCAGTACTGTATATTTTGGCTCAAGCTGCATTTCATCCCGGTGTCGTGCCAAATCTATCTTCCGTAACAATAAAACTTTCGGTTCCTCTTCCTCCCGCTCTTATCGAACTCTAACTTTGCTTTTTCTCTTTCCCTTATCTTCCCGAAGATGAACTATTTCTGGTAGGAATAATTTAATTTAAGTAGTAAGCCTGTAAGCTTTGTGACCAACAGCAACAGCAACCAGAAAAACAAACAAAACAACAACAACCACTAAAACAAAAAAAACTACAACCAAAACAGCAACCACTAAAGCAAAAACAAAAACTACAACCATAACAACATCCACAACAACAACCGCAAACAAAGCAACAACTACAATTAAAACAACGACGAAAACAAACACATCCGCGGCCACAACCACAAAAGCCGTGATCAAAAACACTCACAACCAAAACAACCAAGCAACCACAATCAAAACAACCGATCGTTTTGATTGATATTTTGGTGTGAAAAATACTTCTCTCCGTTAAAACTATTTTTCTAAGAATTCATAATTATTCGTTCAAATCTTATTGTATTTATGGAAAGTTTACATAATTTTTGATTCTTCATAATTTTTCTCTGACGGATAACTCATTGTTTAAACGTTTCCTAAATTCTACTTGTATATGATAAATTTTAGTTTCAATAAGTTCGTTTACATCTGTTGTGTCAAATCATCATATATCATAAAGTTTAGATAGGTTTAATTTTTAAATTTGGTTAAAAAAATTTCGCGAAATCTGACTAAGGAAGACTAAATCTGATAATTGAAAAAGTTTACGTTCTTTGGGTATTTTTCATTTTTTTTATATCTCTCACTTCTCTGTCATATCAATATTATTTTTAACATTCTAATTAACTGTAATATCATATATATAATATTTATTATTATATTTTATCTATTTATTATTATTTTAATAATAACAAATTATTTAAATATATATTAAAATTATAAATTATTATATATTGAAGGATTATTATTATATATATATTTAAATTAATTAATCCCATATATCATATAATATATATATATATCTTATATAGATATAGTATATATATCATATATATGTTATTTATACTAATAATTATAATATATATATAAATTATTAATTATATATATATATATTAATATATTATAATTAATATATTTTTTATATTATATATAATATTATAATTATATATCTTAAAAAATATTAGATATAATTAATTATTTTAATTATTATTATTTATATTTATTATATATTAAATTACTATTATATTATGATAATATATAAATTATATTTCTTCTTTTTACTTCTTCCCTTTCCTCTTTGCCCCAAGATAAGGAGTAAGTGTGCTGTACAATGCACGTGTCAAACTAAACAGCTAAGTATCAGAGATACATTACAAAATACGCGCATAATAGAGCCCATTCTCTTACCGCCCTCGTCCTTTTTTACCTTAATTAGGAACAGCTCGTCACAGACAGACAAACCACAACCTTAGAGCATCATGGGACCGCGAACGGACCCTCACTATGGTAAATCTCAATGTAAGGGTTCACCCTTGGCCCGGGTTGGCCACAACCATGCCCCCATACAAAACCCAGCCATTCTCCCTATCATGCACTTTATTCTCGCCCTGTCAAACTCACATTCTCCCTTCAAGACATTCGTTCACCCGACTAATCCACTTTTCTCTTCGGTTCTCCCCACGCCGTTCGGTTCCCTAACACATCTACCCACTATACATGCCGCTATTAACCAACCTACTATCATTTTCAATCCTTTCCACATGACCAACTCATCTCAACTTTCATTTATCTCTAATTTACCCCTTTCTTTTCACTTACCTAACACCTACTCTCTCTAATACGTTCCTTCCTCTCTTTATCATTCTTCTCACACTTAGCACACCCCTAAGATTTCCATCTAACACATGAACTTTATATCTATACTTCCTTATTCCAGTGACCATAGTCTCACTACCATACAAAAACACAGGAAACAACGCCCTCATGTAGACCTAGCAACTGGGATGGTTCACCTTCCTGCCATTCACCAACGATTTAATTGCACCGCTCACCTTCCGCCATCACACTCCTACTACACCTGCATCGCCGTTCCCTCATCCAAACATATTACCCCTAAAAATAATAACTCAACACTTTCTAGCTGCTCTCCATCTAACATAACTCACACTGGGAGGTCCCACTCACAACCATATACCTACCATATCCACGTTTACTTCAACCCTCCGTCCACACACCCTGCCAAATCTCTCTATCAATCTCTCTAACTCTCTTCATAATCGCCCACAGCAAGAACAAATCACGCATATAATAGTAGGCACCCTCACTCAACTCCATTCTCCACCATTTCTAACACCTTTCCCCCTCCCCCACCCCAAATTTCTTTCTCATAACCCCTTCCTTACTATACAAAATGCAAAACCAAGAACTTACAACAACCTGTTCTACTCCCATATTAATCCTAAAACCCAACATGACACCAGTTATCTTTACACACGCTTCCACAATACACATTTTAAATATATCATGAAAATATAGTTATTAAGAACTATAACCTCATACTTATATAGAATCTTTATATATATAAATAAATAAAATTCATATATTATTATATTCATTTAATTATTTTGTGTTAAATAATATTTAATAATCAATTATATATAATTTATAATCATATTTTTATTTATATTATATTTAATAGTTTTATCTCGTAGTAAAATATTTTCATTTTAATATAATTATATATTATATTAATAATTAATTATATATAAATTATAATAATTAAAATATAACAAAATTATATGAAGGTATACAGCATTTCATAATCATATTTGAAGGAAATATAATTTCCAATTTTTAGAGAAATTATTTTCCTCTTTTATATTTTAATTTTAAATAAAATATAATAAAATATTATTAATAATAAAATTAAAAATATATATTATACTTACAAAATAAGATAAAGAAAAAAACAAATAATAAATATATACAAGGAAATATATATTATATACAGAAAATAATAAAATAATAATTAATATATTATATATTAATATATTATATACTATATATATATATATAATTATATAATATTTATATAATATATCATATATATATTAATATTTATATTATATAATAATATATAGAATATAATATAGTATATATCATATTCATAGTGTCAAGCCACCGCCAGCAGCAGACCATTTTCAAGAGGTTTGAAAACTCTCAAAATTTAAGTCGAACGCAAATGCGCAGTATGAGCACCCGACCATGCTTTGTTTAAATGATTGAATTAAATCAGCAGGAAAGACAGAACATGAGACGGATATTCCCAATTGAGAAACAGAATATCGCAGAAAGAAGGTAGAGCACCGTCATTGAGCAGCTGGAGTACCAATATCTACACAAACACTCTTGCGCACACAGCACCCCTTTAACTAGGGCGCGTAAAAGTTCCGTAGACGCGTAGTGGTCAATTTCCTCGAATACCTGCCGCTGCAGTACCTATAGAAAGGAGATAAATACAACATCATCCGCAAATATAGATCGTCAAGTGAATCTGTATATACGACATTTATAATCCTTTGCTTTATGACTCGGACCTCTTCAAAAGCCGGATGAAACCAGCGCCCCCCGATATGAGAAAAGTACTCCATATCAAGGCGGATGAACCTGTATAGCTGGATACTTAGAAAGATTGTAAAAAAAGGCTCGCCAGTCTAAACAGTATCTCCCAAGTTTCTTTTTAGCCTCCCCTTAACCGTAGTGAGTTTCTCAACGCATTTATTGTTTATGTTTTAGCCCCAAGAATTATACTGCACAGAACGAGAGAAGTATGAGAAACCGTCAGCTTCGAAATAATAGAAATTTAGAATCTGTCTTTAGAGGAACTATAGAAGTTTGAATTTAAGAAATTAAATTCACTCTAGTGAGACCCGACCCACAATTGAAATTCTTATCCAGATCAGCAGAGTTAATAGAATTGAAAATTAAACAGAGGCGAGTCCTAGAAGTAAAAGATGGACAGAATTGAAGTTAGTTGAAGAATGAAGGGTCTCGCATATCATGATAGAGTTAGATGTTAAGGGCGAAGATCAGATAATGAAAAGTAGAGACAAAGTATGTGAAAAGACAAACCCTGAGAACACCACTATTGACAGAAAAAGACAGAGAGAATTAGCTTCCATCAACCGACAGCACAATATGAGCAATTAAAAGAAAGCTAGAAACATAATCAAGCAAAAGTAGAGTAGAAAAAACCCAAAGATAGGGGAGTTGGAGAAGCAGGATTTCGCAATTCCATATCGGCAAATGCTTTTATAGTTCAAGCGTCGACCATCGCAAGTTCTCCCCGTATGTCCTAAGAGGGGAAAAGCCATTAAAATATCGCTTAAAATAGAAGTAAATTGCCAGCAGACTCGAACTGCTGAAGCTGCACTTTTCGATCGGAAAAAGAAAGAGATTCCAATGTACTTAGAAGTTGAGAGTTAAGAGGGTTCAATGATCTTAAGACAACACGACAATACAAGGAGACTTATGGGCAGTTCTATAGACGGATCAGAACGACTTCCTTTCTATCGAACTAGTCACATGCTTGCGGCTTCCAACTGAGACGGTTCTACTCGCATCATCAGAGAATTATCAGCTTTAACGAAGGAGGCCAGCTCGAAGCACCACTCCCTCAAAACTCGGGAGGCAAGCCATCCGGCTACCCTGCTCCTCCAACGTATAGATCTAGGCACCCAGCACACGATCAAATTAATCACATGCAAAACACTAGCCACCTGATAGGAGAAGAGGAGGCAGAGGAAGCCGAATCGTTCAGCGGTTGGAGTTAAGACTGAACAGGAGGCCGAAAGATGTCCTCTCCTTGAGACTTGCAACAGAGCCATCAGATCGCCCCCCAATGAAAAGATTTACAAGAGAAGTTGTTAGATATGCTTTTGGCAAGAGGCCAGAAATAATTGTCAGTAGGAGAACCAAGAAGTTAGCTCACTTTCGTTTATGAAAGCCAGCTTTGCTGGTCAAGAGTAATCCCGGCACGATGCTAGCTCGAATGAAAATTAGCTTAGGAGTGATATGGAGAACAAGAATTTTACACTCCCGATACGCGCGGTCTCTAGCCTTAATGCCTAGAACATGGATCAGAGAGAAAATTTAGCAAGAGAATGACCTGCTCATTCCTCAACGATTAACTAACTCCCCTCTTAATACGGCAAAAGATAGCGAAGGCAGTTACAGAGACAAATCAGTCATTCAATTATAGTAGCGAGAAGCCACCAAGGCTTTCCCAATCAGCCCGAATCAAAGGCCAGAAAAACGCAATTCTGCTCTAGCAGGATGCAGCGTTCCGAGAAACATCTATTAAATCAAGATAATAATGATGTGTCAGATTCCATAGACAAAGTGGTTAATTATAGAGATAAGAAAACTAGTAGGGTGGACCAATAGGTCAAGTGTTCCAAGAATGTTGGGACGATCCTGAAGTGAGCTTCTTTGTAGTTGCTCCAGATGGTTTAGTACACTGATTAGCCCTTTACTAACAACAAAAATTAATACAATTAAATGTGTCATCATTTTTGTACATTTGAAGTACTTTTTAGTAGAGTAAATCAGTTTGTATAGGTTAATAGCGTTTCGTGCGATCGAAGATTTCACAAGAAAGAGTGAAATATGTTCTGTAGGTGATACACCCAGAGCAAAGCACAATATATGAAGTACAAAAGAAAAAACGATTTTCAGCCACAGACTTCTAAGTTAGAGACTTCGAGATTCACAGACGTTTACAGGAGTATTAATGTTTACGTAGGCACAAAATCCACCCTTCAGACGAAATTACATGAATAGTTATGTTACATCCTACGAGTTAGCAGGAAATCTTCCATCTGAGTCACACCAAAGCCAAAAGTCAGGTAGGTAGAGAATATATCTCCACAAACAAGTTAGATTTAAGCCAGGATGTTGCTACAGTAATAGAAAGCCCGGCCTACGCAATTCGCCCTTTCACATAACACCATACACACTCACACACACACACACATCACACACCACACACACACGATTACAAAAAGAACAATAACAAAACAGACAAAACAAAAAAGTCAATCGGGATAAAAATTGAACAAACTAAATCCTAACTTAAAAATTTAATACTAAATACATTAAATAATATACTGAAAATACCAAGAGAAAAAATTAAAACTTAAACATTTAAACATTTTAATATTAAACATCGACATAATCTTTTAAATTTATGGCATACTTAAAAAAAAAAAAAAAAAAAAAAAAAAAAAAAAAAAATAGAAAATTAAAAACGCCCAACGCAGACCTCGCCTGAAAACTATTAATGAAATTACTCTTGATTACACCGATTTAATTTAAACTTCAATAACAGATTGTATCTGAAAAAAAGAACTTTCACTAAACACAGCAGAACATAATAAAACAATATAATAAATAAAAGAAAAACTTCAACAGGAGCACCTTTCAAACACACACTGCATAAATTAAAACACTAATCACACACTTACACACACAACACAACACACAGCCACACACACACACACATAATATATAATATATATATATATATACTATATATATATATATATTAATAGATATAATATACTATACTATATATTTATATATATATATATCATATATTATTATAAATTATATATATAATATCTATATTATATATATAAATATATATAAATATGATAAATAAATTATATATATATATATATATATTATATATATATTATATTATATATTATTCTATATATATTTATAATATATATTATAATTATTAAATATATATATATATTAAATATATATAGTGATGGTTTATGTTTTAATAGCAAGTGATCAGGACTTCTTAATTTTGGTTCCATAATTCTGCATATGGAGCATAATAAAGAATTATAGCTAGGGAGGCAGAAATATTTTTATAATGAGAGACAATATAAGAAAGTGGATTATGCGACTACCTTTTATATCATCAGGAAATATAATTGTTTGGTCGTCACTGTAATCTAAAGTATGGTTTCAGCAGGATTATTAGAAAAATTTGGCAGGGTGTGTAAAAGGAGGGTTTGAAAAATAAATATAAATAGGAGTTGATTACGTGTGGAGTGAGGACAGTCTTCGTGTTAAAGTATTGGAGGTGAGCAACTGCAACAATGTTGAGTTAAATATTTAAATATAATGTTTGGATGAAAGGGAACGGATGATGCAGAATGTAAGTAGTGAATGTGAAAGTTAGGAAGGTGACTGGTTCAATTAAATCCTGTGATGTAAATGAGCTAAGTCTTGAGTCGCTAGCGGTTCTTACATGAGGTATTGTTACCTGTGTAAGTACAGTAGTGAACTATGTTCTGCTTAAAAAAGGTATATATCTAAAGTACAATGTTTCAGATGGACATTTAGGTGATTTAGGTGTGAGAATAATTATAAAATGGGATTAATGAAACATTAGGATCTTAATGTGTGTGAAAAAGATAAAAATCGACACCAAAGAAAATAAGAAACGTATCATGTATTAGTTTTGTTATATCATGTTGATAGAGGTTAGATGATAGTACGGGTTTTGTTTAAGCTATAGTATAGTTGGTAGTGATTGTGCGATCCACCTCTCCAGGGAGACAGAAGTATAAATGGATACATGGTGTCAGTATAAAAAAAATAGCCGAAGAAGAATGTGAGTTTGCCGGGAGGCGAAGAAGAGATGACATAATAGAGTGGAATGGTGGTTTTTTAGGGTATGGTTGTTGTCGCCACCTGGCGCCAAGATAATTCTACATTTGACGATGATTGCCATGGTTAGAGTGGTCCGTTCGCAGTCTCTTGAAACATTAGGGTGGATTCTGACTGCGACCAGTTCTTACCAAAGGTATAAAAAAATTAGTTTACAGTTTTTTTCGACCTCCCTCTGAGTTCCACCATATTACAACTTTTTATTTTTCTGTGAATGTTATTCGACCTTACCCCAGTCTTGGTAGGAGAGAAAGTTGCTGATTTAATGATATAATTAATATATAATATAATATAATATTAATTATATAATATATATTTATATATATATATATAATATAACTTACCAGATAATACCATACCGCTCCGGCTGGGCCCTTCTATAGGATGGGGTGGGGGGGGCAAGTTAATAAAATATCAGGAAAACCCACCAAGGCCCCATAGCCCAAGCCTAACTATAGGCATAATCTCTTGTGACGCAGACGGATGGTTAAAGAAGGAAATTAATTACAGTTGAAAAATAGAAGATTGGCAAGGAAGTTCCACAGTACAGATGTGCCTGGAAGGAAGTAAGCAGTACAGCGAAGAAACCTGTAGTTCATCGCGACGCAATGACGTGAAATGCTAGCGGCCAGACTCCCCTGAGCACTCTACCGTTGTTAGTACCTATAGAAAGAAAATAGTGCGCAACTCACGTCACGGAGATAGAGCGTCAATGAGAGTTGAAAATTCAGAGACGTATCTATCTCTAACTAGACTAAAACATCTAATCCAATTAGAAATGTGTGATGAAAATCATGGAGCCTCCCCACCCCAATTTGAGAATCATACTCCAAACAATAGCGATAAAGGCCCTTTATATAATTGAATAGCGTGAGAAGAAAAGAAATCCTCGGCACCCGAACAGAACTCCCACTTCTTTTCTCCCTTTACCCTCACATTAATTATGTTGAAGATATTTTTTGTATGTTCAAAGACCATGAACAGGCTGAACAGTTACGTTAGCAACCGTCGAAGAAAATTAGGAAAGTTAGGAGGTTTTTGAGAGGGAGATGTAAAAAAAGTTGAGTTTATCAAAGAGTTGAATTTCACGAAGTTTGCCCCCCACCCGGATTTAACTCTTCCATATGGTCTGGCATAGTAACGAATTCGGAAGTAAACGAGATGCAACTCTTGATGCAAAAGAGGAGCAGATTTGAAATCTAAAGAATGGAGATTGAGTCCGTTCGGCTAAGATGAGATAGGTTAGAAGAAAGCTCGAATGGATGTAGTTTCTGTTGGGATGAAAATCTATATAGCATTAAAAGTAATGAAAGATTATATAATATCTGAACCTTTGTAGTTATACAGCCACAAGTAAACAGGAAAAGGAGGAAAATGCCTCCCTCATACGATGTTGCTGATATTAGATAGCGACCAGAGAGAAAACTAGACAAGCAGTAAGCAAGAGAAGAAGAAACCCAAGAGGAAGCAGAGAGTAAGTACGCATTCCATTACTCGATCAAAAGCCTTTGATATGTCGAGTGCCACCACACAGGACTCAGCCCCATACCCTAAAAGGGCAGAAGAGCCATAGATATCAGTTAGATAGATTATGACATGCACCTAGTTACCCCCGAGCGATCCAAAGCTATCACTGAAATGATCTCTAAAGAAAGAAAAAAAGACTCTAACTATGATCCAGGAAAATGACTAAGGAGTTTCAGAATATTTTAGAGTGATACAATGAAGCTGAGACATAGTTGAAGGATCATATCGGCGCCCTTTCGGATTCGGCTGGACATATGCAGCGCTTCCTTCGCTCACTGAGGAAATTGAACTAGTATTAAAGCCCTAAGAGTAGAGTGACGTAGGACAGTGAGCATAGCTCCAGCACGGATTGGTGGAAACTGCCATCCGGCCATCTATCCTTATCCTTCCGACGCTCATAGATCTTCAGAATCCCTTGCACCCATCATGCGTGAACGCTGGGAAGATGTTCTATTATATATTATATATTATATGAGTATAAATAATAATAAGATCATATAAATATATATATATATATATATTATATTATATAAATATATATAATTTACTATATTATATATATCAGATTCATATTTTTCTCAGTTTATTGACAGCAATAAAGCCAGGAAGAAGTTATGATCCAATTTGACTAGAATATAAAGAAGTTAGTTCATTTGTGAAAACTGGCAAGAGGGTCAAATGTCTAAAAAGAAGAATTGATAAAATGAGGAATGAACGTCGCTCCATTTTGTGAAGAAATGCGTAAATGAGAGAATAAACGAAGTGTATTAAGATGGTTTGTTCATATGGAAAGAATGGATGATAAACGGTTTGTTAAGCGGATGTTTAGTGGTGGAAGACTGAAGAAAACGTGAATCGACTCCATAAAGTAATGTGAGTTTGGCGGAGGCGAGAATAAAAATGCATAATAGTAGTAATTGGAGAGATTTTGTAAGGGATATGGTTGTTGGTCTGGCCCACGGGATACACCCTACATTGACGAGAGAAAACAGTGAAAATCTTTCTCGGTCTTGCAAAGCCCTAGGTTTGATTTTTTTTACTGCTACGGTTCACTTAAAGACTTACGTTATGTTCTATTACCTTCTACTCACCCCCAATCTGGGGATATATATATATATATATATATATATATATTATATTAATGTCTAAATTTTAAATTAACATTTAAATAATATTATTTATTTCATTTGAAATATTATATATATATTAAATATATATAATAATATTATATATATTTATTTATTAGTAGTATATAATATATATTTTTATTATAGTATATTTTATTATATGATATTATATAATATTGATACTTTATTATATAAATTAATATTAAGTAATTATATATTATATTATATATATATATATTAATATATCACTATATTTATATATATATAATATGTTCATATGTAACATGGATTATATACATATTATATTATAATAATATATATCTATAATATAATTATAAAATATAAAATTTATATATATTTATATTATATAATTATATAGTGTGTTGTGTGTGTGTGTCGATGTTTGATTCATGTTTATAAACTTTTAAAAATTGCTCCATATATTGTGGTACATACCTTTTTATGTGGGTGAGTGTGCGTTGTGTGTGAAGACCGTGCCTTCAATATAGCTACGGTTGTATACCTGCTAAATATACAAATCGCTGTAAAAACTACTCAGAAAGATTCCCGAATCTAATACCGAAATTTTAACTATTATTTATATGTCATATAGAAACCACTCTTAACGATACTTTTTGATGACACTTCAAATAATGTTATAAGGTAGGGCCCGCCGACAGCTATTAATCTCCTCAGAGGGATAGCCTATCCCCTTCTGGAGTAACGAGATTTTCAAGTAGGGCAGTCAGTATTAGATTCGGATAGGACAATCAAGCTAATGGATTGATCTATTAGATTCTATGATTCGTGTATATTAAATACTAGCACTGTCACATAAGGCCAAGAAAATTAGGTTAATCTTGTCTAAAATACAATATTGTTTGTATTAACTTTTTTAGAAATCCTGTTATAACTTGTTAATCGATATTTTAATTAATATAATAATCTAAAATTACAGAAGAAAATGTTATTTAAATAAACACAAAAAAAATTTTGGTATCACTACATGATAACTGACTCATATTAAAAAAAACTTGTATTTATCTTAGATTTGAAACCAGGACATTTTGTTGTTATACTTATATTGCTTGATACTTGTATATCCTTTAAACTTTTCGTTCTATTTAATTCGTTTTTTTTTACTATTATTTTGATCGTTCAAAAATTATTATTGTCCCCATTTAATAATAATTAGCTCTTAATATATGAAAGAAGTAAAAACTCTTTATCTCCTAGTACCTAACTTACTATAGTTTAGTACAGAAAATAATGCCCCTTTCAGAGTGACTTCAACACTTCAAATTCTACATAAAACATAAAAAAAACAAAAGAGAAAGAAAACTATATACTTATATAACTCGTTTATATATATATATAGTTATATATATTTATTATATATAGTAAGTAATATTTATATAATAAGTAATAAAAAAAACTATTAATATAGATATAAATATTATCAATATATTATATATATATATAATACATACTCTATAATAATATATATATATATATAAATATATCTATATATAAGTTTTTAGTAGAAAAAATCTAAGAATTATAAATTATATCAGTATTAATAATATATAATATTATACTAAATATAATATATCATATACGTACTACATATATTTATACCTATTCTCCTAATTAACCTACTTACCCTATCATACCTTACTCTGGTAACTATATTTATTATTATATATATATCTTATATATATGATCTAATATTACTATTATTATCTAATTTAGTATATATTATATAATAAAATAAAATATTTGATTAATAATATTACTATAAAGATATATGTATAGTTATACATGAGTATATATATATATATATTTATATAATATTATTTTATATTCTAGTTATTTAATATATATATTAATAATACAAAATTATATACACAAATACTTAATAATTTATATATATTAATATATTTATATAGTAGTATATATTTATATATTATATATAGTTTCTTATTAATTTTTACTATATATATTATATATTTTTAAATAATCATATAAAAATAATAATTATTATAATTATATCTTTATTTTTATTGTATATTATATATATTAATAACTTAATTATGTAAAAATATATAATAATAAATATAAATTTTTAGGGATGACCGTATCTCCGGCTCCGGCTTTCCGGCTTTCCGGCTTTCCGGCCTTTTCAAAGATCTCCGGCTCCGGCCCGAGACAACTAGTCTTTCGCTTTTTCCCGCCGGATGATTCCATATATTTTTAATAATGCGCTTTTTGAAATATATTAAAAAATAGTAGATTTTGTCAAAGTTAATAATAGAGACAATTTAATGAAATAATTTATTAAGAAATGATTCATAAAAAAGTGTAAAAAAAAATTATTTTTACATTATATTTTGTTGTAATTGTATTCAGTGAAGAATATTAATGTCACATAATAGACAACATATATTAACATCGTCACCGACACTAAACTAATTAAGAATATCAAACCTAGCTACCATATTTATGACCACCGTTTAACTAAATATTGACTCACATTATTCTGATAAAACAACGCTAAAGTGTTTGATATTCCAAAAATGACAATCCCCTAAGCATTAAATAGTTCTTACATTTTGATTAAATTCTAGCTTAAAAAATACCAATACAGAATATGTATAATGAATTGAGAGGTAAAAGAACTTCAACTATCATGCCATCATATCTGACCGAAAAGACTAAAATAATTATGATTCTATATCCTAAACTTTTCAATTTATATAATTTTTTGTGTTTTAAACAAATTAACAGTTGCAATTTTATTATAAACCTTTATATTACGTATATATTTTACATAGATAAATATTAATATTTATTATAATAATTACACAATATTACTAAAAATTTTTGTTTGAGTAATACTTATTTATATATTTTATTAATAATTATATTACATATACCCCAACCAAATATTGTATTATAAGAATGTATTTGAGTATATTTATATATAATCATATTAATATGGATTATCCTAGTAGTATATATATTATACAGTTATATTTATATATATTTATGTTCATCGTAAGGTAGTATAGTGTAAAATTAAATAAATATAAGTGAATATAAATAAGAAAGTGTGTTATGCTTAATATATATCACAAATAACTTATATAAGTATAATTGCTGTATACGCCACTGCTGCATTAAAGGTATTCACAATTAAGCAAATTGTTTGAGAAATTAAATTATATTATTAAGCGCAAAAGCAGTTGATAAGTATAAGTTTTTCTAGCAGGTGTGAAAGCTATGATGCTTTTAAGGTTACTATATTTAAGAACATTAGTGACAATGCCTGTAAATTAATGGGAAGATATTAAAATGCAGCTGATCAGCCTGAGTGCTGGAGAAAAACAGTATTCTAATTCCACTTGTATAAAGTACTTCGCTACCTGGCCTTAAAACTATTCTCACGCTTAAAATACACTTGAAAGTGGTAGCATTGAGAGATGATTTACCTAGCTAATCAGTAAGATGCAAAATCAGGATAAAAGAGCCTTGATTCTTCTTCCACTACATAACAGGTGGCCCCATCAGCATCCAATTTTCGTTTCCATAAAGGGTAGTTGCCCCCAAAAAGTACTTTAAAGTCCACAATTAGTATTGAATGAGTATTTTCTGAAGTTCATGTTGTTTTTCTCTTCCACTGTCGCTTTTACGTTTGGTCATTTATATATATTATATATATATATATTGTGTGTGCGTGTGTGTTATTAAATTTCTTCAGTTTATTACTGCTCATATTTATTCAAAACTTCCCTTTTTGTCACTGAATATTTTCTATTAATTTATTTATCTATCGAGTCAACTATACTGCAAAAAATGTTTCATCGGAGTGTTGGGACATTTGACACAGAAATGTTATGACAAAATTTTCAACACTGAAAGACTCATTTTGAGAAAGTTGTACTCATGATTTATTTTCTTAATGAGAAAGTAATTGACATTTTTTTTATAACATTTACTTCAGTTTATACATGAATTGCAGAGACATTTCTTGACTATAAAAATGTCTCGTCTCAGTAAATAAAGTAAATTAGGTTGCATTGTGGTACTATATGACTATAATTGTTTTTTGACTTAATTTATGCATAAAAACGAATACAGTCATCTAGCAGTTAACTGAAACAAAAAATGATTTTAAAAACACAACAAAAAAGAAATTTTTTAAGTATATTTATATAGGAGTCATACCTCATTGTAAAAAAAACCAAACCCCTAACCCCAAAAAAACAACATTTAAGTTCACGTCCTCTGAACTGTGACAGGTCACTCTATGATCTCTCTAAAAGAAATATAATAACCAAAAACGAAATGATCTTCGAGAGAAACCAATTCTAAAATAATATAAAGAGACTCTGCAGCGCCTAAACAAAATATATATGTTAAATGTTATAATAATCGCAATTATATAAGATGTTAAAAGAAAGAATATGAAGGCAGTTAATTCTTTACCTTCCTATATTACTTATATGTTCTTTCTTTTTAACATATATATATATATATATATATATATATATATATATATCCCAACATATATATATATATATATATATATATACTATAACCTTCTTCCTTATATATATATATATATATCATATATATATATATATATATTCATTATCATGAATATGAAGAGTTTTTAATATTCCTGTTCCAATGAAAGGCATCGATTAACATATACTTTCGTATATATATATATATATATATATATATATATATATATATATATATATATATAGCTTGTAGCAGCAATAAATAGCCAGCCATATCAGCCTTAGCACATAACAACTATGCATAT
Organism: Trachelipus rathkii; assembly: GCA_015478945.1. NCBI lineage: Eukaryota > Metazoa > Arthropoda > Malacostraca > Isopoda > Trachelipodidae > Trachelipus > Trachelipus rathkii. The sequence goes on along the minus strand of JABUQX010035845.1, from coordinate 16,071 downwards.
GCCAGCTATTCCCATTCTTCCTTCCCTTTGTATATGACCAGCCAGCGCCAGCCAGCCTTAAGCCAACATGTAACCCTTGTAATAGTAATATCTTCATATATATATAACCCAACAATATAATATATATATATATAGTAACATATACATATATAATAATAATAATATGCATATATATATATATATATAGCCAGCCAGCTATGTACAGCCAGCACTTCAGCAAGCTATATGCTATGTGCTGCTGTAATAATAACAATAACCATCTCCAGCTGTATATGCTGCTATTGTAACCCCTTCTTCATGCTCTTCGCTGTAACATGCTCCCGCTGCTGTAACCAGCAGCCAGCAACATAGCCAGCCAGCCAGCCAACTCAGCCTTGTGCCATGCAGCCATGTATGCTCCAGCGCTCTCTGTAGCTGTATGGAGAGTGTAGGTGTGAGCCGCTCAGGTGGGTGTCCCGCTCACCCAAGTATTTCCTGAAACGCTTGAAATACACTATGATATCAGTGTTGCCATATCGTGTGCATCAATATAAGAAGCCAGTAGTCGACTGACCGCAAACGAAAGAGTACTTTGATTATGATGTTCAAATTTATTATTTTTCCTTTTTCATATAAAATTGGAAGTCTCTATGATAAAAGGTAACAATTTTTACGTTTAATTTAAGAACTTTTTATTATTATTTATATCATTACTGCATTTAGTATTTAATTCACATATTTAGTTTTTGAAAATGCTTTTGTGTGCCATTAAGTAATCCAAAAATATCAAACATGTCGAAGGGGGTAATGGCGTTTGGGTGAGATATATATATAAAAAACTCTTATATATATATATATATATATATATATACTTGCTATATATATATATATATATATATACTTATATATATAACCTTAACATATATATATATATATATACTATATGCACTATCAACGGATGCGAGAAGATGGAACGATGTACGTCAAAGGCCTGATGGACAGTAAGCAACAATGCGAGGCAGCAATGAATGCAGTAGCTTCGGGAACATCAATTAGAAATGCCTCAAAGGAAAATAACATTCCCGCTGGTTC
>JABUQX010035845.1:0-2500 GCA_015478945.1 Trachelipus rathkii | reverse complement strand
GTACTTCGGTGCTGGAAGAAGGCATGAATGAAGTGATTGTCTTTGTGATGGAGATTTGTATTAAATTTTTTTTGACTTCAGCTGAAACTCGTAAACCTTGGCTTAATTTTATCCGACGGAGAGACGCTGCCTTCAGGAATTCTCGTCTCTAGTCTCCAAACTCGAGAAATTCATGCTTTTGATATTTTATTTTTTGCAAAACTACAATTTGTTTTCTCTGTAGAAAATGCAATTATATTTCCAGTTACTCTTCCTCGCGGACTTTCAGAAAGTTTGGTAAAAAAATGTCAACTCCAACTTTGCTTTCTCCATTTTTCTCTCCACTTGTTTTTTATGGCAGTATTACTGCTGTCCTACCTTCCGCTAAAGCTGAACTTCTCGCTCATTCCTCTCTTTGCCTCTTCTTCTTCTTCCTTTTCCACCTCCCACCAATCCATTTGTGCATAAGATAGTAATCTCTTATAAGAATCTCTTTTTAACTCTTATGAGCTGTGTGGTACTTATTGTATCTTTCCAGAGGTTCCAATATCTCACCATTCCTTGGTAAACCATGTTATCTCTGCCTATCAACTTCAATATATCCTTCGGATGGAAGCGTATTCTTATTCAACCAGTGCTGAAGAAGGGGAACCACTTCCAACCCTCTTCCTAACTTTCTACAGCTTCAACTTCTGTTCTTCCTCCAAAAGTTTTCTAATTTTTTATCGTATCTTATATCTTATATCTTTTATCTTATATCTTATATCTTATATCTTATATCTCATATCTTATATCTTATATCTTATATCTTATATCTTATATCTTATATCTTATCTTAATACTTATATCTCATATCTTATATCTTATATCTTATATCTTATATCTTATATCTTATATCTTATATCTTATATCTTATATCTTATATCTTATATCTTATATCTTATATCTTATATCTTCTAATTTTACCTTCGATTGTCAGTATGGCTACCTTAAAAACTCTCTGCTTATGTTCTTCTTTACCTTCTTTCTGGCTTTTGGTACTCTGCACTTCAGTATTTCGGTAAATTGATTTGTATGCATTTCACTTTCGTGTATATCCTTCTCTCTGTAATATCCGTGATTTTCTATCCTGTCGTTCAATAACATATATTTCAATAACATCCTATTTCTTTCTATTAATTCATTATACCTATCTATTTCTGATGCAAGGTCAACTTGGTGTATTATCTGACCTTTGACCTTTGACCTTTCACGTATTTCAATTTGAAGCAGAGAAAACATGTATGATTTTCAATGCCTAAAATTCAATTTCTTCAACTATCTAATCATATTATCTTCCACAAAACCTTATCTATTTTGAAAGTACACAGCTTAAACCTTCCTCTATTCTTAATATTCTTGAAGTTTTCTTTTTTCATGACCTTAATTATAAGGATTACACTACTGCACTTCCTAAAGAACCTTGAAAGAGGTTGGGTATTGTGAGGTGTTTTCAGACAGCTTCTCACTACCCCAGTAACTTGCTCTGTACAGTAGCGTTTTTCGTCCTTGTATGGAATATCACTGCACATCTGAGGTGTTTCACTCAGTCGTTTTTCGTCTCTGTATGGAATATCACTGTACATCTGAGGTGTTTCACTCAGTCGTTTTTCGTCTCTGTATGGAATATCATTGTACATCTGAGGTGTTTCACTCAGTCGTTTTTCGTCCCTGTATGGAATATCACTGTACATCTGAGGTGTTTCACTCAGTCGTTTTTCGTCCCTGTATGGAATATCATTGTACATTATCATTGTATCTAACTCATACAGCTCGTTTTTCGTTCCTGTATGGAATATCATTGTACATCTGAGGTGTCTCACTCATACAGCTCTTCTTGAAAGAATAGAGTCTAAGATATTAAAACTACCTAACTTTTAACCTCTCCCTGAGCTTTTCCAATCTCTTTATGCTCGGCAAAACTAGTTAACTTTTAACCTCTCCCTGAGCTTTTCCAATCTCCTTATGACCGGCAAGTATAGTATAGTATAGTTGAGAGTATATAGTCGTTTTTCGTCCCTGTATGGAATATCATTGTATATCTGAGGTGTTTCACTCATACAGCTCTTCTTGAAAGAGTAGATACTAAGATATTAAAACTAACTACCTTTTAACCTCTCCCTGAGCTTTCCCAATCTCTTTATTACCGGGAAACAGTTGTTTCACTCTCCTTTTACTTACTATCTCTACTACAATAGATACTGTTCTTCTGAACTCTCATGAGGCAAATCTCTCCTTTACTTCAGGAGAGTCGTACTTCTCGTCTTTCACACACAATCTCATCCATTCTTGTCCAAAACTCTCTGACCCAAGTCTTAACAGCTATGACCGTTTTTACATGAACTTTTCCTTCATTAATTTTCTCTCCTTTCTTTGACTTGTACAGCTATATCGGTTCATGTCAACCATTGATATGAACCTGAGAGTAAATTTTCATAATTCTAGTCGATTTCGTTTGACCCCTGTGCTATATATATATATA
>JABUQX010035844.1:0-28625 GCA_015478945.1 Trachelipus rathkii | reverse complement strand
ATTGCTTCTGTTAACCAAGTTTATTATTTTCCATCGGTTACTTTTAATATTAGTATCTCTACTCATCTATAATTATATATAATATAGCTATTAAACGTCACTCTCGTAGATCATCGACAGATAAACCTATATATAATAATCATCGGGTAATTAATTATGTTGATAATCCTAATATAAACAGCTTATATTTAATACTATTACACATCTCGTTAGAATTTTCTTCATCTGTAACTGATTGTTATTATCTCAATAAATCATATCTACTCCTATACAACATCTTAATCTATACCTCTCTATTCTCATTTTTAATTAGAATACAAGCTTTATTTATTCTATATTCTATTTATATTTATTCTATATTCATAAATGAATGACACACTCAGTTGATATACCTCCTTTCCCCATATCCTCTCTATCTCGTACTTCATACTACTATATATATATATCTATAATATATACTACCCTGTCTACCATCCTCGAGCTGATCTACGGTTCGCACATAGACCATTCGACTCAGGCAGGAAAGTCGAGTGCCTTTACATCCTCTTCGACTTATCACCCCGCCTAAAAGTTTTTGCGACGACACATAGAACTTAACTTATGGGTGGACAGCCACGGGTGGCGTCAATAAATATTTCTCTCAGATAATGGAAGGCCCAGGAATGACTTTAAGGTGAGGACCTTATAATTTAACGCATGGATCTGCTGGACTTTCACGCTCTCTCGCAACTATATCACCTTACCTCTCTCGCTCCACACCTCCTCTTCTATCTATCTCACAGTCTCTAGAACTATACTCTTTCTACCGCATTATTATTTCATATGTCAATCTCACCGGCAAACACTTATTGTTTGAAAATAATTCTCTTATTTAATTATTATTATAACTAATATTATATAAGATACATTAATAATCTCTTTACCTCATTGATTCATTGCTGGCTTGAGAATAGCAAATATTTTATGTATTATACGGTCGGGTGATAATATAATTCTCTGATAAGAGGCGAAAATGTAATACATACGGTCAGCCTATATAATACTGCTTTTTAAATATATTTAGAGACATATCTTTATCTATTTATGAAATGGTATATGGATCCTACTTGTTCCTCCTAGTATGAAGACCAGAATATATCATATAAGGAGGAAAGTGGAAAAAGATATATAGTATTACAATTGTATTAATACATTCGCAACTTATTCTTATAATTGAGATTATATAACTTGTCAAATATAAATTCTTTTTTTGTTATATGGATATTATTTATACTTGCATTTTTAGTTATTTTTATTATTTATTTATTATATTCTTTTTGTGTATACTATCTGTATACATTATATTCTTGTGTAGGACGGATGCAAGGTACGTAGTCATGACATTGAATGATAGTGAGTCGAGAGGTATTGAATGGTCTGAATAAAGTGCAGGACTTATAGTTGAGCGCCAAGCTGGAGCTAAGTTCTGTTTATATTTCATAATATATCGAGGTGCGGAGGTGGGCTAGCGACTACCCTAAATGAGCGGGGTGCCCCCCTCTGAATATGTTAATATATATATATACTAGTAATATAAACTACAAACTGTTTTTACGTTACATTTTGTGGGAAAACTCTTTCAATATTTTCAGAATTTAAAAATAAATCGGAGATATATTTAAAATATATTTTTTGATCGAGTGACATTAAAATTATTTTATTAAGAAAATTTATTATGATATAAATTTATAATAATGTAAACATTGCATTATAAGGGTAATTTACTTAAAATCTGTCCTAAAACATATATGAAGTTTAAATATTGAGATGAAATTCCAGTAGTGATTAATACTATTTAATTTATATATAATCTAAGTTAAAAACCAATAAAATATTAATAACCAACTACGTATAAATATATAATACATCAAATATGCATAAAAATATCTACCATAAAAATCAATTAAATAAATAATAAATAATCTGGGTCATTTTATTTTAGTGATTTTATATTTAATAGAAATAATAAACTAATATTATTAACAAAGTTATGTCTCCAATCATAATATAATATATATATATATATTAACTATTTATATTAACATATATATATATATAGATATACACATGAATATACTAAAATCGTAACTTCTGCATTTAGTTCTGTAAGCGATATTTTCATAGTATCTTATATATATATATACATATACAAGATATATTGTAATTGAGGACATGCATTTAGGTAGTAATGTCCACATCTATCAAACTAAACGTATAAAAACTAAATTAATGACTATGCAATTCTAAACGTGTGTTGATTGATGTAGTGTGGTGTTGTGATGGTTTGTTTGTTAGTTTGTCTGGGTAGTTATGTATTATTATGCTGTGTTCGCATTGCCCGCACTCAGAAACAAGAGTGCACATATCAAGACAAGCAACTAAATATCAACAAAACCAGACAGCGACATACAACCCACACACGTGGCTATCGTCACTGCTCCTCCGATTCCGACGATTAACGTGGGGATGTGATAACGGGGACCACTGTACATAACTATATAAACCACTCATTCGAACCCAAAGATAAAAAATATGTTAACGCACAAACATCTATTGTTATCGGTGCTTATTATATTAAAATGTCTTGTTGTGTCTTTATAGTGTGATAATACATTTCCTTTACGCTACACCCAAAATCTTAGGTTATTACATGGCACTCTATCACTCCAAATAAAAATAATATTTTTTACAATTTCCCCGTAGTAGGTTAGCTTATTTAGGAGTTTTCCGTATGAGATTATATTTATATATACCATGATCGTTTCAGCTAGGTAACGGAGTCTTCTATTGTTCCACAGGACTTCCATAGCAATGTATTACCTTTTCCCTCATAAGGTAGCTGTTTTGTAAGTTTTTGAGATTTGAATTGTGGCTCTTATCTAGTTTTGGACCTATTATATATTAATATAGTATATATATATAAATTTACCTAATATTATATATATTTTATTATATTAATATTATTATTAATATATTACACTATTATATATATATAATATTAAATATATATGGTAGGTATATTGTTATATATTATATTCTATATTAATATTACTATATATATATTAAGTATTTATATATTATAATATGATTAATATAATATTATATATATATATATATAGTATTAATATATATATATATATATATATTTATCAATTGAGCATATTATATTATATAATCATTATATATATATAGGCAACTATAAATCTATATATCTATTAATAATATTAATATAATAATTAATATATTAATACCCACGCGCTGATTATTCTTAGCTATTTATATATATTTATATATATTATATATATATATATATATATATATATAATATATATTAATTATATATATTATATATTATATATACTTCTAATATATGAGTGATAATATGTGTGTTGTGTGTGTAGGTGTCTGTGTGTGTGCGTTGAGGTGTGTTAGTGTTGTCGTTGTGAGTGTGTGTTGTATGTAGTGTTGAGTGTGTAGTGTGTGATAGTGTTGTATTGCTTGGTGATTGATGGGTGTGTACTGGATAGCTCTTGCTAAATCTTGTGTGGCTCAAATATATTTCAAAAAAATAAAAATATAATATCTTACAATTAAATTGGACTGTTATTATGGAAACCAAAAAAAAATAATAATATAGATATAGGTAAAATTATAATAATATAGATATAATACTTTTTAGGCCCATAAGTTGCTAAAGCTTTGGTCCCTGTTATTTTTTATTGGTTTGTGTGGGTTTTGTTTTTGTGGGTTTGTGGGTAATATAGAAATAGATAATATTACGAAGCTAATAATGCCCAAGTTCCTTATTTGGCAATTTTTTTCATTGTAGAAGAATATGGAGAGAATAAAGTAAGGGTATATACATACTATTTCGAAACATGATTAATTTATTGTAATATAACGATGAACTAAAATATATACCTAACCCTGATAGTTAATAAAGCCCAATATAATTTTTTTTTCAGAGAAATTTCTTCTTTCACGGTTTTGAAGAGTCCGGTAGAAAAGCAACCAACGTGGCCCGTTTGTCATTTTCAAAAACAAAGACCTAAACTCATTCATCAAAACTGTGTCTAACTTAGAAATGTAGTTTGATATGCTCGTATATACATATTGTAATACTAAAATCATATTAAATTCTATACATAAGGTTTATATAAATTTATAGTAGAGATAAGATATATTAAAATATGTTATGGAATTTTCTGGAATATACATGACTAGAGCTATACACTGATTTATAGCACTCCTGCAAAACGCTTATAATTAATGATACTATACTAACAATAATAAATTAAATAGATATAATAAATAATATAACAAATATAAATATAATGTAATATTTGATAAAAAATATAGTATAAATAAATTATATTCTATCAATTATCACTTCGCACGGCATGCCGCGTATTAAAATACGGTTCATTATAATAACTGTCTCCTGGTTATCATTATACTGCTAGGTCCCGGTGGTCCGCTTAATGGAAGTGAGTTGAAATATGCAAATATAATAGACTACATATTTCTGACACTAAACATAAATTATTAATGTATAAATAAATTAAATTAATTATATAATAAATTATATGTGTGAAATGTTAATTGAGCTGAATGCAGTGCCTACCTTGAGGGGAAGAGATGAGGGGAGTATAATAGAGGAAACGAGGGGTAAGAGTGCCAAGCACGTTCTTTTGTGGTGGTATCAATGCTTAACTATTTCGGGGGCAACAACCGTGAATCACTTTAGATGAAGGGAGGGTGTGTTCCTATTTTATATCTTTAGAGTTGTATGGCGTATTACTGTTGACATTCATTATGTTTTGTTATATATATATAGTTACTATTATATATATATTATATTGAATATTTATATACGGCATCTCAATCTATGGGGGCTTCGAGCCGGCGGAACATAGGGTGGAGGATGGTATTTTCTCCATACCGCCAGTACGGGAGGGGCGGAGTATACCCCCGCGACACCCAAATACCAAGGAGAGCGGGGTTTCGGCGGGGAGGAGACCGCTTCCGCCGCGAAGGGGGGGAAGATAATCCTACGCCGTGTTTCCCGAAGGCCGAGAGACCCGACTTCCTTGGCCATCGGGAGCGGAGGTATAGGTATTGTTTCTGAGCTGCCTTTGGGTATTTTCATTTAGCTTTAAACGCGCACCATTTCATCTATTTAAAGGTGCAACGTATAGGTTACGTTAATTAAAATAAGTTTTAAAACAACTTTTACTAAAATTAAATGCATTTATTAACTTTTTTTAAAAATCGCTTTTTTTTCCACATTTTTGTTTTAATAAAGTTTTCCCAGGAGGAATTTAAATCCTTCTTCCGATATAAATTCGCGTTTTACTCGTATGCGCTAACTTAATTAGTTTTTAAGATACATATGACGGACATCCTAAATCGCTTTGATACCTACTCGGGATATATATATTATTCATATATATATACTATACTAATTATACTATAATATATAGCTTACCTTATTTTACACAAATAGTTTATTATGACTGTATCTTTTACTACTTTACGTTTACGATATAGTAGATTTTTCTATTTCTAATATATATATCTACAGTTTTATAGTATTATTTTATTATTCTATATATATATTCTTGTTTACCAAGAAAAATTACACAGTCTAATTAGCCTTCTCTATTAAATCTGGCGATTTTTTCGTCAAACTTCTTCGTTAATGTTTTTAATAAGCGTTTTTCATTTTACTTAAAGCCTGATAAATATTGTATTTCTAAAGTTTTGTTTTTAGGAATAAATCAACCCTACTTCCATTTCCATCTAAATATATTCAATAACTTCAAGAAATTAATTAAAAATAATTAATAATTAAAGATTGCATAAGCCCGATATAGACTGAGTTTGGTAATCTATTAGAATAATTGAAATTACTATAAATACTATCTCCCTAGGTGGGCAACACTTTCTTGTGAGAGGAACGATAGTTATGGCACAAGTAGATAATGTGGGTTTCCGAGAGTGTCGGTTCCTGTCTCCGGAGTGATTGATACGTATCATTGTGGATGGACTCTGAGCCATACTGTGTATACTCTAACTTATATATACACTTCTGTGCATTATTGGTATCTTACACGGTGTTCTTGAGTGTGCTGCTCCTTTGTCTTGTTGCGTATATCGAAAGTGGGATAGATTGAAGGCAGAAGCATAAAATTACCGTTACTATTTTTGGTTTTATATTTCTGTAAAAATGAATGAAATTTATTAAATGGGGCTGAATATTATCAAGGTCTATATTTTTTTAATTTGTAAAACGAAATAAATTTTACTGATTATATAAAAATAAGGTAGGCAATGCCTACCCAGCCCATCCCTTAACTACGCCCGCTGAATCTTATTTTCATTACTGTTAATTTTATTTATTTTGAGCTCTTGAAACATCGTGCTTATAAGCTATGGCACTTATAAAGTCAATATTTGACTATACCACCAAATGGCATGAGGTGATATCAGGAAGACATTTACACACACATACATATACACCTGTCCGTACATACACTAGCACTAATACACATACATTCTTTATACTACTAACATACTTACATATAACTACACACTAATAGCTACATCACATACTCACACACAACACACACTATAAACACAGAGGCACATACACTAACTCACGTTATATCAATCAAACACAACACACTCACTACAATGTATTTATATTAATATATCTAATATATGAGGTTACATTATATGTTAATATACATGCACTTTTATATTATTATTTTTTTTGAAAATAGCTTAAGTTATTATTTATTAATATTATATATATATATTATATAGTAACTTATTATTATATATATATTAGTATTAAATATATATAGGTTATATTATATATAATGATTATTATATAGTATCTATATATTATTATAGTATAATATAATATTTATATAAGTATTATTTATTTTATTATATTATATATAATATATATATAATATATATATATATTTATATATATTATAATATATACAATAGGTATCACTAAGTTATAACTACCACTTATACTAATAATATTAATAAATAATCGAGTTTTTAGAATTTTTGTTTTGTTTTTTTTGTAACTATTCTATTATTTATATATTACTTCATGTTATATTAAATTTAAAGATGTAGACGGTATACATTTAAGATTTTCAAAAGCATATAAAATTTTTATTATAATAATGGAAAAAATATATATTGAAACATTTTTAATATAATAAATATAAAAAATTCAATATAAAAATTAAGATAATGTAATTATACTATCGAAAAGTATACGATACTTATTATTTTTATATATATTATATCATATATACTATAATATGAGTAATAAATAGCCAATTATGTTGACATAAATCGTTCCAACAAATTTAGAAATAAAGTACTTTAGTATTATATACTAATATAAATGTTAAAATATATCAAATGGGTGAATATACTATAAAAGAAAAGTATGACACTTAGAGAGAGAACAATTAGATATTTTAAATTTAGAGAAATATATAAAGTCATTTATTATATTTTAAAAAGTATAAATTAATTTTATATAATATATATATATTATAATATAATTATATATTATATAATATATTAGTTATTTGATTATATATTGCTTACGGATATCCTTATTAGTGAGCTATATGATCTATGAGTTACTGTTTTCGACGACGTCCGTCAGTTTTGGATTTTTTTTTTGTTTTTTTTTTTTAATATATACTTCGATCTTTTTAGTATAAGTGACCTAACAGTCAATTCTTAAAGGGGTGACAAACATGCATGGTGAACAAATTCTAGGACAAGTTTTCATTTTACGACGTCAAAAACAGTTTTAAATTTTTTTTTTCTCTCTCTTTAATCTAGTAGGAATACCCAAGGGTTGACATTAATGATGGCTGGAAAATCTCTTCCTTTGGCCGGGGGAACTACAGGGTAGGAACTAATTTTCCCCCCCTCCGGGGAGGGTCCTTCGGAACGCCGCTCTGTGCTGGTGGATTGGGTGTCGCGGGGGTTCTCCCGCCCTCCCCTACGGGAGTGATGGAAAAAGTCGCTGCCCTGCGGTGTCCCCCGTCGATTTCTCGAGCCCCCTATTTCTTTATTTTTTTTTTTTTTTAATTATTATATATATTCTTTTTACATTTTGTAATAAGCTTTTACTGCTGATTCCAAATACTGTAAATGGTTTTTTGCTTGTACAGCTTGTGCGTAACCTGTCTTCGAGATAAATTATTCATTTATAAAAAAAAAACGCAAATACGTTTTTATATTGTTGTTTAATTTCTGGCTTTGTTCATTTTGTAATAAGCTTGTAAATACGCTTGATGTCAAAAAGGTATGTAATTGGGTCTTATTTGCTACGTAAGTGATCGTACTGTTTTTAATTGCAGTATATTTATTTTTTTATAAAATATGTAAATTGGTCAAAAATACGAAATTTTTCAATAAATTAAGTTTAAAAATATGTTTCGAACTTTTTTGAATCATGTCCATCTACCCACTGAAGATTCTCGTTCATATATATATTCAAGAGGTATATGTTATTTATCACTGAAAAAAAGGGAAACTTACACAGTCTTAAAACATAAAGGGCCTATATATATATAGTATATATCTATATATATATATATATATTATATGTTATATAGTATAATATATTTTATATATTTATATTATATAGAAATATTATATAGGTATATATATACATATATAATATATAATATTATATATATATCATATATATATATATATATAGTAATAATATATAAGTAATAATAGTAAATATATATATATATAATACTATATACTTTGTTATTTTCAAATTTCTTTCCCGCTGCGACTTAGCAAACTTACTTTGCGGCCGAGAACCCACCCTAACTCCTTGCCAACGAGTTTATGTCACTATTGGTATAAGTACGAAGTTTGGTGGAAGTAGGTTATTAACAACTCACTAAATCGGATGGATAATAATAAATAATAATAATAATAATAATAATAATAATAATAATTATAATCAGTATAATAATAATATAATAATAATAATAATAATAATAATAATAATAATAATAATAATAATAATAATAATAATAATAATAATAATAATAATAATAATAATAATAATAATAATAATATGAAGAAGAAGAAGAAGAAGAAGAAGAAGAAGAAGAAGAAGAAGAAGAAGAAGAAGAAGAAGAAGAAGAAGAAGAAGAAGAAGAAGAATTTCATGACTTTTCAAATATGACGTCATGAAGGGACAGGAAATCAAAGCCCGTTACGTTATTGTTTATTGTCAATCAATCATCACTCTCATCCACGTTTTTAATGTTCCAATTATTAATAATCTTGATATTTTTTTTTTTTTACTTTCGGTAGATATTTTATAGTAGAGCAAATATGAAAGTTGGTGAATCTTTACATTAGCGGAGCCAGATATCTTGAAAAGTACGATATTTGCAAGAAAAACAACTACATTTATTCAATGAGGGTATGAAAATTATTACCGGAAATGGTAAATTATAAGAAAAGAAACTAAATGAAAAAAGTTTAAAATGTAGATATCGGAATCGTACTGTATGATAAGCTCCCTTTTTATATGGCGCCGTCATTTTTGTTGTGAATGCATAATTAGAAAATGTAAATTTATTTATTTGAAAGTATATGATTTTAATATCGATTTTTATGATTTAGTAAAACCTTTTCCTTTTTACATGCATTTTACAAATTAGATTAATAAGGTGAAAAAAAAATGCGTTAAAAATATAGATCAATATAAATATATAAAGAAGAGATGTTATATATTATATATAGTATTATATATTATATATATATATATATATATATATATATATAGTATATATATATATAATATATATATATATATATATATATATTATATTATATATATATTTATATATATATTATTATATGATATATATATTTAAATCAATTTTTGGTAAGTTATCTCTAGTTTTCGAGATATTCTCGGTGTGCATTTTTTTCCTAAAGGAAAATATCCCATCAGGTAAACCGCATAGATGGCAAGATTCGGGGTTTCTCGGCCTCCCGGTGGACGACGGGGGGGAAACTTCGTCCCCCTCTGTCCCTCGTCGGCTCCAAGCTCCCTAAAATGATTTTTTTTTGTTACACATTTAGTTGACTAATTTTTCAAATAGCTCAGTCCTTCGTTTTTAGAATTGCTGTATGTGGAGTCGTAGTTTTCGAGTATCTTTCCGCGCTAATGTAAAGTTCTGGCCTTGAAAGTTAATTCATGCGATTTTTATCACAATTTTGAAGAAGTAAAATAATTGTGAAAAAACAATACCATCAGTTGGACCAATAGTCCAATCTTGTTTCGAAGTAATGTTTCCTAAAATCTTGGTTGCGTGTTTATCTCCAAATTGAACCAGTTCTCCTTTCTTACTTCAAAAGATGTCGAAATTACGCTGGTTTAGTAGATATTGCATACGCCTTAAAATGTGTCGAGCAGATACAGACCCTTTTCTCCTTTTTCTCATTGCTTTGGTAACCATACAGGTAGAGCTATTTATATATATATATTGTATATATATACTCATATATAGTAGTATATATATATTATATATATATATATATATATATTATATATATATATATATAAATATATATATTATAGTATATATATATATTATATATATTAAATATATATATATATAGGTGGTTAAATATTGCATAATAATCGTAATTTTATTTTATTTTAGAGTCTTAAACAAGGAACATATAGTGGGAAGGTAAAGAATTACTGCCTTCCTCCGGGGATTGAACCACGCGTGCTGCGACTGAGGGCAATAATATTACCTATGCTTACCACTAGCTTCCTACAACTCAAAAAAAGTTGGGTTCAAGAACAGTTTCAAATCAATCGAGTTCCCTTCAAGGCGACAATCACCAGGTGTCCAAGCCTGTCTTTCCTTCGTTCTTAAATTTTGTAGGTGTTTAAACATTGCAATAACGCAATTTTATGTATTTATATCTTAAACATAGAACATATAGTGGGAAGGTAAAGAAATTACTGCCTTCTCCGGGATTGAACCACCGCGTGTTGCGACTGAGGACCACACTCTATGTATACTTCGGATGTTTTACCACTGGAGCTATCCCCCAACCAAAAAAGTTATATTTGTTATTATGAACGAGGGATAGGACAGCCTGGACACTTGATGATATCGCCTTGAAGGGAGCTCGAATGCTCTAAAACTGTTTTTTGAGCCCAACTTTTATGGGGTTAGGGGACTAGCTCGAGTGGTAAAGCCTCGAATGTATAGTGTCCTCAGTCGAACACGCGTGGTTCAAATCCCGGAGAAAGAAAGTAATTCTTTACATTCCCACTATATGTTCTTTAAGATCTAAATAATAAATTACTAAAATTGCAAATTATGGCAATATTTAACAAATTATTTAAAACGAGGGATAGGACTGGCTCGGACACCTGGTGATAGGTCGCCTTGAAGGGAGCTTCGATCTTGCTTTAAAACTTCTTGAACCCAACTTTTTTGGGTTGGGGGATAGTTTGATTGGTAAAATGCATTGAGTATATTGTCCTCCGTCGCAACACGCGGTGGTTCAAGAGGGGGAAGAAAGACAGTTAACTTTTTCGCAATTTTTAGAATTTTTGTTTGAATTGAATTGGTTATAATATATAGGTAAATATATCTATAATATATATAATATAGTATATCTAGTATACTATATATATATATATAATATATAGATATTATATATATAGATATATATGGCCCAACTAAAGAAGTTTAGCCCGCATGATATCTCGAAAACAAGATAGGTACAAGAAAACTGATAACATATATGGAATCAGCGTATGAAATTTGTTATGGAAAATGAAAAAAAAATTAATTTTTTTTTTTATATCCTCCAAAACTACGATAGGTAGAAGAAAACTATAACAATATGGAGATCAAGCGTAAACAATTCTTTTTAGGGGGCTTCGAGCCGACCGTGTGGAAATAGTCCTACCACTCCGTCGTCCCCCAGGAGGCCGAGAAAACCCCGACTCTTTGCAATCTTTGCGGTTTACCTGGGGTATTCTTGATTAGTTGAAAGAGGTTCGATTTAAGAGAAACTTTTCGAAGCATGAAAATATTTCTATTAGTTTTTCTTGTACTATCTAGTTTGGAGTATATAAAAAATAAGAATTTTTTTTTCGTTTTCCATACATAAATTTCATAGCTGATCCATAATGATTTTATCAGTTTTCATTGTACCTAGTCTTTTAAGTTTTCAAGATATCAGGCGGGTAACTTCTTTAGTTGTCATCCTATATATATATATATTATATATATATATTAATATATATATTATTATATATATATATATATTATATAGTATATATATATATATGAATATATATATATATATATGATTATATATTAGTATATGTATATTAATATATATAGTATATATATATATATAATATATAATAATTATAATATATTTTATAAATATATATATTATATTATATATATATTATATTTATATATATATACATATATATAAACTATTAAGAGGTGATATAATATATATATATATATAATATATTAATATTATATATATTTATATATTATTAATATATATATATTATACTCTATTTACTATATAATTATATATATAATTATATTATATATATTATATATATATATATATTTGGGTGAACACAAGTTATAGGGGGTAATTTATTTCGTTGTATCTTCCTGTTGACCCCAATAAAAATTGACAATTGTCTAAAAAACTGAGATTGGCAAAATTTCAGTTCAAATGAAACGTTAACCGTGCTTTATTAAAGGGTCATAATTTTGAAAAAGAAGGTAACCAATTTTTGTAAAAAAAAAAAAATTCGGGGATTCGGCTCAATTTTAGTCGTGAACAATCTAGCCGACAGTCAAATTTTTTTTTGACAATTTAACTTTTTCGAACAAAATGAGCATCAGCGCGCGTAGCAAAAAAGTTTTTTGCTAATTTATATTTTGAACGTTCTGAATTTATTTATTAACAAAAGGTGTTTAGTTGTGAATTTATTTATTAAAAACAATAATAAAGTTAAATAAATAAATATATATATTAATATATATATATATCTATATATATATTAGTATTATATATTATATATATATATATATATATATATTATATCTTATTATATATTATTAAAATATGTTTATATATATATATATATATAATATATATATATCTATATATATATATATATTATATATATATATATATATATATATATATATTATATATAATAAAAGCTTGTTAGGTTAAGTTACGTTAGGCTTGTAAAGAAATGAAATGAGATTAGGTAGCCTCAGTTAGTTTTTTTTAATATTGTTATAGGTCTGAAGCTCTTTTGTTAAAGTAAAGTTTTCTTTTGAATTATATAAAATAAAAATCTGTTCTGATATATGCAATCGTTATGTATAAACTCATTCACTAATAATTGACAAGACCCATAAGTTTTTCCTTCATAAATAGAAAACCATTCGTCCTAGAAACTTAACTCTTGCTTTATTTCATAGGAAATGTTGTTTTCTTGAAGTTTCATTCTCACCTTTGTCTTCTACAGCATCAACGAGTACGGGTTGTAGGGAGAAAGACAAGATTATTTTAATGTTGCAAATTAAAAAAAAATATTGTATTTCTTCTTTAAACGTAAGCTCGTTGATGCTATAGAAGAGTAATGTGTGAAAGTAAAACTACAAGGAACAACATTTCCTGTAAAATAAGACAAGAAAAAGGTTTTTAGAACAAAAAAATAAATTTTATGGAGTGGAAACAGATTTTTTGACTAAAATTCGCAGTTTTTCCTTCTTAAGCGGAGACACCATCTTAAGAGCCTAAACTATTTGAAAGCAAAATAAATAATTTTCACATATTTTTATTATCTAAATTAGTAGAAAATTTCCTCCTGCACATCATGGTGTAAATTACTTTTTAGAAATTTAAATGGGTTTTTGGTAGGAATATAGAAATTTATTAAGTAGAGGTGTCCGAACAAAAAAGTTTCAATTAATGTAAATTGCAACTCCTTTTTTCTACCTCAAAAAGATGTTTTATTTATTATTATTATTATTATTATTATTATTATTATTATTATTATTATTATTATTATTATTATTATTATTATTATTATTATTATTATTATTATTATTATTATAATTATTTAATTATTAAAGAAGATTATTCATTTTTTATATTTTCTAACATCCAAACCAAAAGGCTCCGTCCTTTTGTCTCAGTCAAAATAAATGGAAGGCCCGGAGCGGAGCCGGCCGGAGCTGGAGCCGGAGCCGGCAGCCGCGAGCCGTAAGTGCAGCCGAAGCTCAATCGTGGGTATATTAATTTTTCAAGAAATATTTTTTTAGGCGAATATTTTATTGCCAGATGACATGCTGAACAATTTTCAAAGAGTGCTGAAACCTTAATCAGAGTCGGAGTCGGAATCGGAGTCGGAGCCGGAGCCGGAGCCCGAGCCGGAACTGGAGCTTTAGCCGGACCCGGAGCTGGAGTTGGAGCCGAATCCTGAGTATAAATTTTTTCAAGAAATATTTTTTTGCTGAGAAATTTATTACCAGAAGACGTGCTGAACAATTTTCAAACAGTGCAGAAACCTTACTCGGAGCCGGAGCCGGAGCAGGAGCCTGGATACAAAAAATTTTCCAAAGTCATATATTTTGCGCCATGTGGAAAATAATTTTGCTAGAAGTGAACACCTAAATTGGTGCAGAAACCTTAGTCCCGAAGTTTGAATCTTTAGCCGGAGGAGGAGCCTGAGCGGGAACTGGATTCTGGGTATCAATCTTTCTCAAGAAATATTTTTTTAGAGATAAATAAAATTTATTGCCAGAAATAGGCCTGCTGACAACTTTTCAAATAGTTCATTTAATTATTCCTTTAACTATAACTAGGTATATATATATAGTATATATATATATAATATATATATTATATATAATATAACTATATATATATTATATAAGTATATATATATATAGTATACTATCAGTATAATATATATATATATATAATATATGTATACATATTATATATATATATATATATTATTATTTATTATATATATATATATATAGTTAATATAATAATTATATATATATATTATATATATATATATATATATATATTATAATATATATATTATATATATTATATATATATATATATATATATATATATATTATTATTATATATTATTATATAATATAGTTATATATAATATATAGTATATATTATTATTTATTATATATATATAATATTATATATATATATATATATATATATATATTATATATATAATATATATATAATATATATAATATATATATATATATATATATATATTATATATATTATATATATAAGTAATTATATATATATATTATAGGGTAGTAGCCAAAACCGACGAGAATACATAGTTTTAATGAACACATAAAAGTATTCAGAAAAGACATACAACCTCTTAAATGATATTATACTACTTATAGCAACATAACCAATAATCCTCCTAAAAACTCACAAACAACAATTTAATAATTCAATTCAATAAGATATTAACCGTGCACAAAAAGAACTAAATCCAGAAAATTCAAACGCCGTATCTACCCACTTCTTTTAAAAAATATACTTTGTCTCCGGCTCCGGCTCCGGCTTAGCCGGCTCCGTCCTTTTCAAATTGTTCAGCTCCATCTTTGCAGATATATTTTCACCTGCAAAATATTTCTTTAAAAATTTTGTTGTTTGGCTCCGGCTCCGGCTCCGGCTCCGGCTCCGGCTCCAGCTCCAGCTCCGGCTCCGGCTCCGGCACTGGTTCATATGACTCTGCTACATTTAATGTGATTGAGAAAGAGCCTGATCTTGGGTTGTGTTTGCGAAAAGGAAAAATTTAATTTATTATAAAATGTGAATTAAACCTGGAATGATCCTGGAAAGTTGAATTGCAATTTCGAACCTGGAAATGAAATTTTTTTAGTTTGACACCCCTATAAAAAATAACCTGTATCTTAAAAAACTTTTTGGAATTTCGAAACAAAATTAGACCATGATGTAGAGGAGGAAATTTTCTAATAATTAGATTAATAAAAAAAAGTGATTTTTTATTTTCACTCTTAAAAGTCCGGGCTGGGCAAGTACAGAGTCCCCTTTTAAGGAACAAAATGATACCTTGCCCTCACCTGAATTCCATCTAGGGCTGACAGGGCACCGGAAGGAGCAAGTGCCGAAATATTTAAATTCTGACAAAAGATAAAAGCCTAATGACGTTAGGTATCTTGTGAAGCTTGAAATAAGGAAACTATAACTTGGAATAACTATATTTACAAAAAGGTTTAATCAATGTGTGGGAACAGGTGTTAAATGTTAAAACAAACTCGAACTGGTTTAATAAAGCTAACATAGCATAACCTGTACCAAGAATATAATGTACAATGACAAACCTAACACACCTTATGCACGAATAAACTGCTAACATTAACAACGTTCCACCCAATATTGGTATCAATGTATATATTTTTAAGATCTTAGATCTTAAATAAGATAGTTTCATGTCACTAATAGATGTCTGGGGACCCCTCCTCAGAGGGGGTTCCTCAGAAGAAACGCACAGAGTTCTTGACAAAAGAGGAAGAAGAAGGATAAAAGGAGGAAATGAGGAAGGAGGAAGGAGGAAGGAGGAAGGATGAAAGAAGAAGAAGTCTCATGTGTCGGAAGAAATGAACCATGGCCGACACCGGTGATGGAGCCGGTGCGGTTCCGAGTTAGTACAGTAAACATTCGTTTAGCCCCATAATGGTATCAATGTATATCAGCGTTTCTCAACCTTTTAAGTCTCGCGACCCACCGAAAGCCAAAACTCATAAAGTTAGTAACCTCGCGACGCCAATAATTACTCCAATATATTATTATATATATATATATATATATATATATATAATATTATATATATATATATATCTATATATATATACTATAATATTATATATATATATATTTATATAGTATTAATATTAATAATATAGTATATATATTATATTTCCTTAACATAATGAAACTATACTTAGTATTTAGTAATATAATTTTTTTTCATTTTATTGATGTAATTACTTTTTAATAAATAACAACCTGTGTAAACATTTGATTATAAATATTTTATTTTTCGTGACCCACTAGCGACCATCATCCATATATCCGCTCGCGGCCCCCTTGGGGGTCGCGACCCCCCGGTTGAGAAACACTGATGTATATGTTTAAGGCGAACACCAATAGTTGAACAACATATATATATATATATATATATATATATATTACTATATATATTATATATATATATATATATATATAATATATATATATATATATGTATATATTATGAATTTTATCACCAAAAGAGGTTATTAATTATAACATCACTTTACATATCTTCTTGAATACATTGTGTATCATAACCTAATGCAACTTTACTGTTCACATGACTGATTCTGTTCAAACATGTGCAGGTCACCACTTGCATTGCATCTTACCAAGATAACCCGTTTTATATAGTTGAAGACTGACATATTTATTTTCAAATCTCGTTTTCTTTTGATAAACGTCAACTAAATTTTTTTTATTATAAGTTACAAAATTATTGTTTTAAAACCTTTTAGTTATTTCAATTTTACTTATTTAAATTTATTTTTCAAACTTTATTTTTTTAAGTTTATTTATTTAAAAAAATATACTTTAAAAACTTTTATTTATTTTTTGTCTTATTTGTTTAAATATTTTTTTGTTTTTACTAAAAAAAATATATTCCTTTTATGTTTATAACGTAAAAAATTTGCGTTTTACACACCTTAAAGCAGTAAATCAGTAAATCAATACACCCACTCTTCCCCTCCCTCTCATCCATGATCTATTGATCTATTAATCTATTGATCTATTGATTCAAGTCATATTTCGGATATCATTTTGTATAAACATAACAAAAATAAGTTCCTTGAAAAAATTTAATAGCAAATTTTTTAAGCATAAACTATCAAAACCTATCCTAACCTAACCCATCTATCAAACTGGCTAACGGATATATGCTAACGTAACAAAGCTGCTACATCAATAAAGGTAACATATCATATCCTGATCTAACAACGAAACAAAGTTCGAAACTTAACAACGGTAAAGTAACTAATATTACATTCAAATCGTAACCTATTCACACTTTTCAAGCATATCTCTATCATATCAATGTTAATTTTACATTAACATGGTAATAATTAACAAAACGTTTATCATAACCTAACCTAGTTATTATACTGCACGAAGAATAAATCCCACAGATGCACTCAAACAAACACACACACATACACACATAGAGCTAACATAGCATAACCTGAGCCAAGAATATAATGTACAAAAACGAACCTAACATACCTTACGTACGAATTAGCTGCTAACATTAACAAAGTTCCTTACTTAACAACAGTGAAGTAACTAACATTGCATACAAAGCGCAACCTATGTACACTTTTTCAAGCATATCTTTATTATACAAATGGTAATTTTACATTAACATAATAATATGTAACAAAAATATCATAACCTAACTAACCTATTGAAGAACTACGAATTAACATTGACATAACAAAATTTTCATAGCAATAAACTAACATATCAAACCTAAACCTAGGAACATAATGTAAAACAACAACCTAACATACTTTACGCACGAATAATCTGCATAACATTAACCCTTATACTTGATTAATATCGGTAAAGAGCTAACATTACTACACAAAACGTAACCTATTCAACTTTTTTAAAGCATACCTCTACCATATTAATCCGGTATTTCACATTTAACATTTGTATTTTTAACAAAAATTTATCTAACCCTGTCTAATTTAAATTCCCCATGAATAAATGCGAAAATAAAGTTTGCACATCAATAAAGCTAACATATCATAACCTGAACTAAGAATATAATGTAAAACAACAAACCCACCTACCTCACGTAAAATAATCTGCTAACTCATCTATAACAACACAATACACACTGCATATAATATCGGTATCAAACGATAAGAACCCACCATTACCTAACTACAAACGCAACCCTATTCAACACTTTTTCAAGCATGTCTCTAACATATCATTGTTAATTTTACATTAACATAGTAATATTTAACAAAAATTTATCATAACCTTACCTAAATATCGTACAACCCAAGGAATAATTGCAAACATAACAAAGTATTATCCTCAATAAAGCTAAACTAAGAGCATAACATACTTAACACACCCAGCATACGAGTAAACTGCTATCATTAACAAAGTTACCAACTTAACCAATAAAGCAACATTAGGCATAACCCTGAACTAAAGAAACATAATAGTAAAAAACAACAAACTTAACATACCTTACGTATAATAATCTGTTAACATGAACAAAGTTCTCTACTTATCGAAGGTAAAGTATCTAACATTGCATACAAAACTCAATCTAACGCCACTTTTCCAACATAACAGTGCTAATTTTACATTGACGTAGTAATATTTAACAAAATTTAAAAAAAAATTATCATAACCTGTAGTTAAAACACGTCCACAAAGTTTCAAGCTTTAATCAAGACAAATATAAATTATATAAATATTGAATGATTTTACATAACATAAGTTATGTCGACCTCTCTTATAAAATTCTACTATCCTCCCTATTCTCGGTGCTTCAATATCTATTAATAATCCGCGGTGCTCATTATCTATTAATATATATATTCCTAATACACGCCCCAATGATTTTCAAAACATCACACTATTTTCCTCAAATCATTTATATGCCTCGGAATTTCCACTACATCTACATTAAATTTAGAATTTATACTTATTACCTTTCCTTTCATCCATCTCGTTGTTTACTTATTTTGCCTATGTCTTACCCACACCTCCTCTCCAATTTTGAACATTGAACCTCTTCTACCAGAATCCACAGACTTTCTCCTTTCAAGTGGATGCCCCCATTTATATTTGAAAATAGACCTATGAGGGACGCTCTTATCTTCTAATCCATTTTTTGGCGACATATTGTAATTCCCCCCTTTCTGCCATTCTCTTGATCGTCCTGTGATTTCTCTCCACTATTGCATTGCCACTTGCTCTGTTTGCTGCTCTAAGGACCTGTTCAATATTCCATTTTTTACACAACCTCTCTACATCAGTTGATCTGAACGCCGTACCGTTATCCATCAAAAGTTGTTTCATTGACCCCATTTCCAGAAACACTTCTTCCAACTTCCTAATGATTTCTCTTGCCGTCTCATTATTCAAAACTTTCCAAATTGCTAATCTACTCGGTCCGCAGATCAACAACTTGAACAGCGTAATGTTCCATTGGTAATGCTGACCGTCGAGCGCCACCCTCTATGCAAATTCCTGGCTTACTCCTAATCCCCTTCTCAGAACCTTATGGCGCAGGAATCTATTGCATTGGCGATCGCTTTGCAATCTCTTCACGATTCTCCACCACTTCACTCGTGCTTCCGTACAAACATCTCGGTCAGATACAAGGTTCTATTCACCCCAAAATGATGTTTTTCATGCAAATCCTCATGCAATTTCCTCTTCCCTCTGCTCTCCTTCTTCGAAAATTCCCATCCAAGATTTTCTGACTCTGGTTAAACTATCAGCTTTATTCATCTCTGATGTTACAAACTTTACACTCACTGATAACCTGGAACTCTATTATCAGCTGACTTACAACCCCCAATCTTCTCTTGATTAGCATTCCGCTGCGCCTATTTTTTAAACTTCTCCATCGTAATGCAATGAACTTAAACAATAACTACTTCATCAAATCTTTTAAGTCCAGTTGCTTTCAGACCCAGCGTTAATGCCAAATTCACTCTTCTAATTAACCCGCTTCCTAATTCTGCAACTTTAAATATGAACCCACGTTGTTCTTCTTTTCTGATCCACGATTCCTCTTCAAACAATTCTTCCCTCAATTTCAACGCACCCCTTAAAGCCACGATTGCATGCATCACCACCATACAACTCCCTATCTACCGAACCTTCCAAAAAAACCTTTGCTGGCTCGCTTTCCGTTCACTCCTCTAAGCATTTTCTTTAAACTCGAATGACGCTTAATTATTCGACCAAATCATTCAACTCTTTCCTTCCACGTGTCTTTTCAATAGGCTTGTAGCTACCTTTACCACGCTAACATGTAGTATCCCACTAATTTATAACAAACTTGAAATACTTCTACTTCTTGAAAGATCCTTTCCCTTAAGGTCTGTAACATTCGCCACCTCTCTAAACTCTAATTTTTCCCTTTATTTTTTATTATTTTTTTATAATCCTAACACTCTGTTATCCTACAAAGACTTCCAGCCTCGTTTCGTCACCAAGTCCTAGCATGCTAAATATTGACTACACTCTTCCGCTTCCTTACGATGCTTCCTTCTCACAGATTATGTCATCGATTGTAATGGCTGCCGTCGCTTCCTTATTCTTCTATCCTGTGCCAAAACCTCCTCAAAATTCTCTCATATTCTTGGGCGCAATATAACCCCAATCTAGTTAAGGTCAAGTACATCTCTCTTTAAATCACACACCTAATATTCCAAAGCCTTTTGTCTACCCTCAACTCAGTACGCCGATTTCAAATCCACCAGCTTATTTCCTTTAACTTTTCTCCTCCAAACCACATTAGCAGTTTCATCACATGCGACTATCTCATCTAGCTATGCATTTCTATATGATCGTTAACTTCCTGAAGTCAACACTGGCCTATATTTTCTTTTAGGATCTGGTCACTGCCATCATTGAATCACATTTTCCACTGCTTCTCCCCTGTCCAACTTTCTTTAAAATACCCTTCTGAAAATCCATCTCTCGATCACGTATTAAAACTTTTCATTTATATCAACCCTTTCATTTCCCTCAATCAAACACTCCACAAGTTCCATTCCAATCCGGACTCCAGCCTTCTCTCCATGTTCACCGCACTTCCAATAATTCCCAATCAAAAACGCAGTCCAATCCTTATACTTCTATTTCAAGTTTTTTGCCCTTCCGGCTGCCTCCTTCTCAATACCAAATCTAACTCCATCTCCTCTTCAATTCGACGCCCCCAAGTGGAATAGATATCTAGTACCTAAGAGTTCATACCAACACCACTTATTAATCTCTTCAGTTCAACATACTTTTTCTCAATTTCTCCCCTTTATCGTACCTACCCTTATTCCCCTTTTCACGGCTATTTTTCTTCCATCGAATGCGGTTACTCGACTTATTCCCTCTATTTCATTGCAACAATCTTCCTTCACCACAGAAATAGGAATTTTTACTATTACTATTACTATTATAGTATCTTTATAACCATATGCACACAGAACTATTGGAAATGGTAAGCGAGGGATTTCGTAATGAGACTACAGAATGGAAAAATAAAGATTCAAAATGACCATTTTTGCCACAATTCCAGCATTGAAATTTTCCTTTACAATGTTTCCTCAAATGAGGCCCTCCGCATGAGAAACATTTAATCGGAGCTCTTGAATATTTTTGAAAGATTCTTGCTCCTCCTTCGCCTTTAGCCCCGCAATAAAAGTCTCATTTTCATTTCATTTATCTGTTTTTATCGCTCGCGCCTTTGATAATATTTTCCCAAATTCCAAACTTCTATTTCAGGCATTGCTCGTAACTCTTTTCCGACTGACATTGGCATCCCGTAAACAAATTCTCTTCTTAGCACCATTTCATCCTTTATTTTGGCTATTGAGGCTAACCTCCTCAGCTTGGTTACGAATACATCGACCGCTCTCCTTCCCATTTTTTATTGCAAAGCTCACCATACGCGCCAAATGCGTTCATGCCAAAGTCCTCCCTGAAACGAGTCTTGATGCTGTTCGAATTTTTCTGATCTCCTTCATCTATTTGTAGAAAAACAGCTAAAGCATTCCCTTCTAAAAATTGCGTAATGAACGATGCTTCGTCCTTCACGTTGTTAATCCTTGCTACCATGGACACCTTTGTTAACCAAGCCTCTACGTCTTCGCTACCATCATAAGACTTCACCATTTCAGAGAGCTTTATTCCTTTTGATCTATCCATTCTTTTTATTCTTCTGGCCCGGATAGCTTGTAGTTAAAACACGTCCTCAAAGTTTCAAGCTTTAATCAAGACAAATATAAATTATATAAATATTGGAATGACTTTTACGTAACATAAGAATTTATTATTAATCTGCTGTGCTCATTATCTATTAATATTTATATTCCTAATACAAAACCTAACCTAACTATCGCACTGTCAAACTAATAAATGCTAACTTGAACTAAGTGCATAAACATACTTAACATACCTAACTCCACGATTAAACTACCATAACATTCAGTAAAGCTAACATGAGTATATCATCTAAACTAAGAACATAACAGTTTTCATTAACAAAAGATTCTTTGGCTTATCAGCGTAAGTAACTAACACTTGTATATAAAAACTCTATCTCCCATTTTCCTTACGTATTTTATACTCATATCAATTGTTAAATTTAATATTAACATAGTAATATTTGTCATATTTTAACAATAACTAACATATTGAACGATGAATTAACGCAAGCATAACAAAGTTTACCTTATATTCACATCTAATATCACAATAAACTAAGAATCATACACAACCTTACGTCACGAGATAGGGAAAGAATTTCTAATTACACTGAGATTAATATTTTAATAAGTTAACTACCATGTGATCACAAAGCGTGACAGTTCCCCTAACTTCCCTACAAAGAGACCATTAATCATATTACTAAGGGTTTTAAGCCTAATTATACAAGCATGTTCAGCTTATGCTTGCCGCTGAGCTATATCATTAGGGTCCACTTTGATGTTATATTACAAAGCTTATCAACGCAATGACTCACTCATTCTAACATACACAAATTTTAATCTTTACTATACATAACGAACAAGTTTATAGCGAAGAGTCCCTACTTGAGAGTCCCCAGAGAATGCATGAAGAACCCCATCCTCCGAGTTACTCCAAGGGGTGTAACGTAAGGGCACAGCCCTTTGGGATTTGCTTTTTTGTATTCGCTATAAATTTTTGTTAAGTATTACAATGTTAATGCGAAATTACTATTGATATCTTAGAGATATGCTTGAAAAAGTGTGATTAGTTGCGTTTTTTGTAGGTAATGTTAGTTACTTTACGGATATTAATCAGTGTACATTGTTAATGTTAGGTATAAGTTGCATAAGGTATAGGTGCATAAGGTATGTTAGGTTTGTTGTTTTACATTATGTTTTTAGTTCAGGTTATAATATGTTAGCTTTATTGATGTGAAAACTTTGCTATGTTATCATTTATTCGTTGGTCCGTATGATTGTTAGGTAAGGTTATGATAAATTTTTGTTAAATATTACTATGTTAATGTAAAATTACCATTCATATGTTAGAGATATGCTTGCAAAAGTGTGAATAGGTTGCGTTTTGTATGCAATGTTAGTTTCTTTACTGTTGTTAAATATGGAACTTTGTTAATGTTAGCAGTTTATTCGTACGTAAGGCATGTTAGGTTTGTAGTTGTACATTATATTCTTAGTTAAGGTCATGTTATGTTAGCTGTGTGTATGTGTGTGTGTGGCATTTATTCATTGTTCAGTATAACAGTTAGGTTAGGTTATGATAAATGTTTTGTTAATTATTACCATGCTAATGTGAAATTAACATTGATATAATAGAGATATGCTTGAAAAGTGTGAATAGCTAGCATTTTTATGTAATATTAGTTACTTTACTGTTGTTAAGTATGGAACTTTGTTCATGTTGTTAGATCAGGATATGATATGTTAGCTTTATTGATGTAACAACTTTTTTACGTTAGCAAATATTCATTGGTTTGTATGATAGATGGGTTAGGTTAGGATAGGTTATGTTAAATAATTTATACTATGAAATTTTTTCAAAGAACTTATTTTTGTTATGTTATACAAAATGATACGCCAGAAATATGACTTGAACCAATAGATGAATAGATTAATAGATCATTTGATCAATAGATCATGGATGGGTGGGAGGGGAAGGGGGGGTTTATTGATTTACTGGTTAACTGATTTACTGCTTTAGTGTGTGTAAAACGCAAATTTTTTTACGTTATAAACATAAAAAGAATATAATTTTTTACTTGAAGAAAAGACTGAGAGAGATCATCGAACCACAACTAGAAAAGGAACAGCATGGATACAGGAAGGGTAGAAGTACGACGGACCTTATGTTCACATTGAGACAGATTGGAGAGAAGATTTACGACTGCAACAGGAGGATCTATGAGTGTTTATGATTTAAGAGAAAGCTAGTTTGACACAGTACCTAGGAAATGCTAATGGAGGGTGTAGAAGAGAAAGTAGTGAGTGAGGATGATTTGTGAGATACTGAAGAGATATCATCGACAAAATGCATTGCTATCGAGTCAGGTATAATATGTTTAAAATGCTTTAATCTGGCGAAAGGGGTGAAACAGGGAAGCGTTATTGTCACCCTTTATTCATAGCATATCATTGATAAAGTCTTTGAGAGGTTAAGGAGTGAACTGTACTCGTCCTCTCTGCTGATCAATATCTCAGCATGAGAGACGAGCTAGATATCGAGTATACAAGTGAACTTCATACAGTAGTCTAGAGATTAGATCAACTCAAAGTCGACCTACCAAATGCTACTTAATTTAATGTTCACTAGGACTGCATTCAAATGATTGGTATTATCTACATATTCTATCATCTCGTCATGTTAGAGTGAAATTATTCTGATATCAACGACATATAGGATTGGAAAAGAAATTACAGAGATGATTTTGCGGTTAAACGTGGCACAAAGATTACAAATTATCACTGAGAAAACAGAAAGTACGATAATTAGCAAGCAGAGAGGGAAGATGTAGGAGATCATGGAAATGATGAAGCTTGAGAAAGTAAAGAACTAATACCTGGGTTTAATAATATACAGAAGACAGAGTTGATGCAGAGATCACGCATGAGGGATAGCGAAGTTAGTAGACGGCAAGTGGCTTGTCTATCCTTTATGAAAACCCAATATAATGGGTTAGAAGTGAAAGACAGTATTTACAAGGAGTGTCAGCACCTATATTGCTTATACTGAGCAAGATATGATTACTACAACATAGTATGAAAGTATAGATTACATGCAAACGGAGATGAACATCTTATGGAAGCAATAATTGGGAACAACTAAGAAAATGAACCTAAGAATGAAGAGTCAGAGGAAAGCAATTTACAACCCAATGTGGGAGGATAGCACGTGGCAAGAATTCAGATGGTGGGGACATCCGGAAAGGATGCAGGAAGCAGCTGCGCGAAGAACGATTGGATATGATGCCGATGGAAAGAAAGACTCAGAGAAAGACCAAAGAAAAGATGGAGGAGCTTGCAAGGATTCGTTGATGAGCATGTGCTGCCTGCGTGGATTAAATACAAAGAGAGAAGACTGTTGGGAACAGAGCCGAGTGGGACGCATTGGCAGTTCACCCGACAGGTCGTAGTATTCTACCAAGACCAGACACTTTCTGGGAGACAGTAAGTAGTAAAAAACAAAAAAAACTATTAAACAAATAATGACAAAATAAGGAAAGCAAAATACTTATGAAATATATTTTATATTTAAATAAAGTATAACTTAAAAAATAAATAAGTTTGGAAATAAATTTAAATAAGTAAAATTTTAAACTAACTAAAAAAAGTTTTTTTCCAAATATTTTTAAACTTAGAAAAAAACATTTTAGCTGATGTTTTAAAAGAAAATGAAGATTTTAAAATTGGTAATGTCAGCTCTTCAACCTTTAGAAAACGCGTTATCTTTGTAATAAGCATAACAACATGACGACTAGCACATAGTTTGAACCATACACTCAGTCATGTGAAACAGTAAGGTTGTTTTAGGCTAATGATACACAATGTATTAAAGTATATATAAAAAAGAAGTGTAACATACACTGGTAACAGCCAAAAAAATCGTCAGGGGTTTCTCAGCATATTTAGACTAATTTTGGTGTTCTGAGTCAAAAATCACCTGTTTTTCTTCCTATCAGGTCAACTTTTCAGATAACAGCCATAGCCTACCTGACCGAGACTAGTACATGATGATAAATTATCAGAGTATAGCTCCGTCCAGTAGCAATGCTGTATCTCAAAACAGTGACCTGATAGAGCAAAACCAAGGTGATTTTGGACTCAAGAACACCAAAATATTAGTCTAATATGCTGAGTTTGAGGTTCAATTCCATAGTATCTGGAAGCAATATAGCGAATTATTCATTTATAAATGGTTGCTTTTCTTATATTTTTCTTTTTCAAATGACTAATTGACCTTTTTTCTATTCTTTTCAGCAGTATTCATATCAGCTTCAGGTCGACGGTCATGCAGGAAAATCCGTGACTCTTGCTGCCTACATTCTGGCGGAGAATTACACGCTGGCAATGCACAGGAAGTATCACAAGCTTTTGAAGCGCGGCTACCAGGCTTTAACATTCAATCAGCTGGGTGACAAGATAATCCTGTCACGCCAACGTGTGCAAGACGTGGCGTGGGAATATCTTCCTGCGGTGACGAGGGCACGAAAACTTCACTGAAGTTGGGATTCCAATGTTTGAGAGCCGTAGCTGACATGAATCGGATTG
Source organism: Trachelipus rathkii (assembly GCA_015478945.1). NCBI lineage: Eukaryota > Metazoa > Arthropoda > Malacostraca > Isopoda > Trachelipodidae > Trachelipus > Trachelipus rathkii. Next base: position 822 of record JABUQX010035844.1, on the reverse strand, counting down.
ATCACTTTCTGCGCCAATCATTACTACTGCATCCTACTGGAAAGAATGCGGCAGCAGCCTCCACTACCCAGACCTTCATCTGCCCACCTCCAGTCTGCTTCAACTGCGGAAAACTTCCATTACCAGCTGCAGAGAGGCTTCCTGACAGCGATCGCGAGCCACCACTGCATTATGAGGAGGAGGAACAGATGAGAGTATGGAACACAAGATGGTCCGCAGCCCTTTCACAATGTGAGCTTAATGATCTGTTCGGAACTCAGACATTGTTCGAAGACTCCGCCAGCTTGCCTCCAACTACAAAGAGAAAACTACTGGTGAGACGCGCGTATACGTTCTTTCGTATTAAAGATACAGACATAAGTGCACCTGCAAGGAGAAACCTCGTTTACTGCGAATCGCCGGTCTTCTTGCTAAACTCGGCGCTCATCAACTATGCTCCGAGAGATTGCGAACTCTTCATAGGACATACAAGCCTCTTTGAAGATGTGGCATAACACAACGCGGAACGATCGCCTCAAATTCCTTGGCACTCCACAACTCTCAAGAGAAATATGAACAGTCAAGTACGTTCTCGACAAAATTCCCTAATATCAGCGCACCAATGATCAATCTGCTTCACCTTAAGAATGATGAACTGATCTACTTGTCACAGTCCGGTACACAAGTACACATGCTTATATTGAAGCTGTGACACCTCATACAAGACCAGCGACATTGAAAATAAAGATGGCCGGCGCAGAGAGCAGTATACCTGGCCACGCAACATCATAAACAACCTCTTGTTGACCGAGAAAAGATTTTGTTCCCACCGCTTCACATCAT